>JAQFVV010000226.1:1254888-1312945 GCA_028023455.1 Epiperipatus broadwayi
TATATATATGTTTCTAGACTTAATATAAATACACATATGGCATGCATATTTTATCATAAATCTAATAAAATATGCAGTGGAACAATTTTATGTTAGTTACAAGGCTGTCTCAATATATATATATATATATATATATATATATATATATATATATATATATATATATATATATATATATATATATATATATATATAATCTTACAACAAAGCACTAACATAACCAACATGCAACTCAGTTTTCATCCAGCTTTGCAGCTCAGCAAGGCATGATTGCGAGTCAAAGGACCATTTGGATGTGTGCAGAAAGCAACATGACTTAAAAAGAAAAGTGAAAGAGGGTTGCTTTATTGCTAGAGACAATTATATTATGAATAGAAAAGACACATGCTACAATATATCCAAGAAATGGAATAAGTAAAGTCATTTGCTTAAATTTGCATTGCAATAAAATAGGTTCATTAGTTACAATATGGCTATGACTATAAGGGGTGGTCCCTTGAAAGCACTCAGCCACATGCATACATATTTATTTTGTATTACTTTATTATTTTAATATATAAAGAATTTAAAGATTCAGCTTTGTCTGTGCAGTGCAATCATATTTATATGTTAGTTGTACTTGTATTTTTTTTTATCACAACAAAATGTCTTTTGATTTTATTTGTTTTACCTATTCATACGTTAAAAAGGAGAAAAACTTTATTCATTTTATATTTAAAATCCAAAGCACGTGTGCAACAGTTTAATGCTGTTTAAATATTATTATTATTATTTATTTTCTTGCAAAAGTGGAATTGATTAAAAGATAAAAGTATCGAATATTTTTTTAATTATCATTTATATAATTTTTTGTATGTATTTATTAGATTTTTTTTATTAATTACTTAAAAGATTTATCTTGGGATTAAATTAGAAGAAATATAGATGAGAAAAAAAACTGATGGCAGTTTTTTTAATGTGAAGTGCTATAAATACGGTTTTAAAAACTAAAGTTAAGTTGTTTAAATTGTTATTTCACGAGAGAAAAAGTCAAGATGTGCTTCTGAAAATAAATTTTAGATGGAAAAATGTTACTTGAAAATCCTGCATAAAAACTCGTGATTGTTGATAAGAACTGCACAATTGTATTCTTTGCTGAATGTTATCAATCGAGTTCCAGAGATTAAACATTTTTATTGAATGAATAGACAATTCCTCTCTTGTGAGAATGTTGTTTACTAATTTGAACAAAGAAAATAAGATGGAGTATATGTTCATTTGTACACCAATTTTTTCTCATCATCATGTGAGTCTACACATAACTGTTGAATACCAATGTCTGCCTAATGAGAAAAATAATACTGTGATGTAGATGTTTAAATCTGATTCCTTGTACCTTCTGATTATAGTGTTTCACATGAAATGTATGCTGAAAGCTTTAACCTGTGCATTTTTATTAAAAGAAAAGAAAAGTATGTTTTTTTTAGAATTGAAGAAAACTTAGCTCTATATATTTCTTTGCAATAATAAGTAAAATATTTAAAAGGAAAAGAAGACCATGCACTTCAAGAAGTAAGATTAATTATTTATTTAATATATATATATATTCTAACCTCGTCTGTTTGCGTCTTCACTTCCGGGCAATATATTATATTAAATAATATGGGTTCTAGCTCAGTTAATAATTAATAAATAAAATATTCAGCATTAAAATTAAATGTTTTACTAGCTCAAATTTAAAATACGAATAAGATTCATTTTATAAAAATAAATTAAATAATTTTAAATCTTCTCATTCGATAATTTAATTTATAAACCAATTAAGCGTATGTCACGCTTGAATGTCACCCGGACAGCACAACACAGATACACATATAATAGAGCTATGAAAAACAACGATAACTCATCAACATTTTTGGAACACTCCAAGAAGACTGGACATTTATTTGAACCTTCCCACCCTAAAATAGTCTGTATCGAGAAAAACGACATTAAGCGGAAGATCAGAGAAGCGTACTACATCAATAACAATAACAACTCTATCAATAGACGTGACACCTGCTTCGACATCTCTAAACGCTGGACTATTTAGCCCATTTGCATATGCTTTGCATACCACTTCTCCCGCTCCATTTTTACATTTCGCAGCTCACAGCACCGCTATGAATATGAGGTAAAGGACCTCGAAAGCGCTTAGCGTATATTAATTCCTGTATATTATTGTAGCTTCACATTCAAGCGTGACATACGCTTAATTGGTTTATAAAAATAAATTAAATAAATATTTAATATTTTCATGAGACTTGGAAATGAAAATACAGGTGACAAGATAAATTACATTGAGCTAATATCCTACAGGATACTACCTCAATGGCATAAAAACACTATTCCCCTTTATTACTATTTCAAATAATAACTTATATTATTCTTACGACTTTAATAACTTTACTCACCAATATTAAGCTAATAATTAAATATTAATCTTCTATTCATAATACTTTAGCTCTATAAAATCTCAGGTTCATAAAATTTATTCTAAGTTAATTAAAAATTATGGTAGTAAAATATGAGAATGGATTTTTATGTCATAATCTACTATACTTAAACTAATAATAATAAATAATAATAATATTCTTCATTGTATAACGAATTCTGTATATCTTTTCTTTTCACTATATTTTTATTACCATAATAAAATAATAAATTAATATAGTATAATCTTTTATCTTCATGTAATAATACAATAATACATGGTAGCATTTGATAATCTGACAAACAAAGATGTGTGGCAACTGATAGCATATAATCCAATATACTATTATGATAATTAATTTATGACCATAAGATAATCTAAAATTATGATTACTTAATTAAATGAATACCAATAAAATATTCGAATTTTTAAAATAATTCTTTATTTATCTTTTGTGCAAAATTATATGTTTGTTTCTATTATTATGGATATATTGCGATCCTATGCAGTGAAGTGGGAGAAATAAACAATCTAGATCCACAAATTTTTTAAAAAAAAATTTTAACAAAATTTATTATTAACAATAAAATAAAATAAAACAAACAATTTATATACAATATTTACATCGGATATCCTCACTTTACACCATTTACATTTTTTTTATTACTTAGTTATTAAAAAAAATTAGACTTATTTTATGTCTTCATTTTGACTTAAGACAATAATAATAAAAATAATACTATTTTATTTCTCTTTATAATTAACACTTATGATAAATTACATTTATTTATTTTTTTATTAAAATATATCCTATCCTGAAATATTATTTAATTATACCTTTCTTTCTAATAAACATCCATAGAAACATACTATGGAAAAAAAAACATAACAAATAACATTATCGTGAGTATGGATTTTCTTAAAATCAAATAATTTTCACCT
The DNA here is from genome assembly GCA_028023455.1 of Epiperipatus broadwayi. NCBI lineage: Eukaryota > Metazoa > Onychophora > Udeonychophora > Euonychophora > Peripatidae > Epiperipatus > Epiperipatus broadwayi. Next base: position 1,258,283 of record JAQFVV010000226.1, read on the forward strand.
TGCAATGTCAAAGATGTTACATAATATATCTATCTAATAATTTATTATCAGATTTTGGTGGATATCATTTATTACACTATGTTTATTAAATATAACATTCTGATTTAGCATTACTTTAATACTATATAATTGTAATTATCACTATATTCCCTAATTTTTCAATAAATACAAAATTATACCTATGCTTATTATTTATATCATTTTACTTTAAACCATTATATTTTAAAACATGCAATACTTACTTTTAAAGACAAAATAAAGCATTTAAAAATTATTAACATTTTGAAGAACAACTTCGTTTTATATATTTTATTCTTAAAATTTTATATTTTATTTTCAAAATAAATCCAAATTATATCCTATGATTATTTTTTTACCTTTAGGATTCATTGGATTTTCAATTACAATTTAAACAAATTCTATTTAATCTAAGTAAATGAACTAATCTCATTCAAATGATAGCATATCTTAAACTCTAATTTATCTATTATTTCTCTTCCAATATATCATACTGTACGATGCAGTTACATTGGAAATCTAGATAGCGAAACAGATGTATAGGACTTAAGGAAGAAAACTAGAGTACAACTCATAACATATATCAAAATATCATGGCACAGTGTATGAATCAAAAATAGAGGCATGACCTTTCCTGTCTAATGTCTTCCAATACATCAATGACGTTAAAGCTATTCTTTCAGCTTTATTGAACATCAATACTTCAAGAAAAAGAGACACTGTCCAAAATAAATATATCAGTTACAGGGCACTGTTAGCTGCACTGTATATCTGCACAAAGACTATAAAATATTATTTATATTCCCTCACAACATCCTATTAGAACATCATCTTGGTTTCCTTTTCACCATAGTACTACCAAGCCACTATCCCATCATTATTTCCTAAAGATTTATCATATATTACATTGACAAAATAAATATCTTGCATATTCAAAACAATAAATAAAATTCATTTATAATTAATGTGATCTCAATGATCCACAAGAAAAGTTTGTTTACTTCATTATTCTATATTCTTAACCATATACAAACTAATCAGATAATACTTGAACATCCAATAATATGAAAGTTTTTAAAAAGAATCACATAAACATTTATTATCATGTTGGGTTATATTACTAGTATAAAATCATAGTATGCATATTCCCAAATAAATCCTGATTTCATAATGTTTAAAATGTACAAAATGTGTTTACATATAATTAAAACATTTATACTTCATTCATTATTATTCATAGGCAATCTAAAAAGAAAACAAAATATATATGATAAAATATTCATTAACTATTACAAGTGACTTTATCTGGTCATCACTATTTGCAGACTTCTTTCCATCCACTAGATATAGCATTGCATATATAAAAATATACACCCATACCTTTATTCAAAATGTTCTTATTTAAATTATTAAACTTATTATATTATAGAATTTTAATGTTATCAATAGATTAATGTTCATGTTCCTAATCTTATAAAACAAAATTTACACTTTAACTAAGTTAATAAATAAAAAATTAAAAAAAATCAAGACTTTAATTATGTATATCTTCAATTAACTCTTTAATTGACGAAACTACTTGATAAGGTTCAATAAAAATGTTTATTTATTTTCTCGAGAGTTTTTTTTTTTAAATGTTCTCCTCAAAAGCACTTTGTTACACCTCCTCCATTGCTATAATGATGAATAACACAATATATTTCCGGTAGTAAGAGCCATCTGAATTTCCAGTGTAAACAATATCAAGTTCAAATAATAATAATAATAATAATAATAATAATAATAATAATAATAATAATAATAATAATAATAATAATAATAATAATAATAATAATAATAATAATAATAATAATAATAATAATAATAATAATAATAATAATAATAATAATAATAATAATAATAAATATTATGATGTCTTGAAATCTAAAAAATTAAATAAAATAACCATCAATCTATTCTGGAATAGTTAATACAATAATAGTTTATAACTACTACAGTCCAGAATGATGATTATTGAAATTATAATATTAAAAATAATCCTGTGAAGCTTCCTAGAATATTCCATATCAGAGTAGTAATGCATTGTGTTCCATTTGGCTTAGCTTGATTTATCCAGGTAAATTATTTTGCACAATATTTATTTCCATAACTTCATCCTTTTATTTATTAACATATTCATTTTTTATAGGTTTCTTCTTTAGTAGATTTATTGTTTTTTTTTACCGTTTATTCAGAGGTTGTTTCCTTATGATTTAAATTATCAGTTTTAAAATAATTTTTATATACGAATGCATATAACCTATATATTGTTCAGGTTTTTAAATAACATACGCTTTTCTAAATATATTTTTTATGAGTTTTTTCTTAAAATAATTTCTTGTACAATTTTAATGTTTCCTTCACAAAGAATATAACATTTACTTTTATAACTTGATATTTCTATAAATTTATCATAAATTATACTGTCTTTTTGCTTCTTAATTTTGGACAACCTTATCTTGCTATATAAAATAATGTGTTTTATTTTATTTTTTTACTTTTAATCGGCGAAAACTTTTAATAAATTTCTTGTACAATGTCCATAGAATTAATTTATTCATTTTAATAGTTCTCTTATTCAATATTATTGAAATTACATCAATAAATATTATATGCATTCTTAAAGTATTATAAATTCAATACATTTTACTTTCTAGTATTTCCATTTTATTATTGCAAAGTTATATATTAGGTTTTTGACAAAATACTCCTGGTAAGAAAACTTTTAAATTTAGCAACACATATTAAATGAAGTTATTAAAATATTTTTAGTTTACACTTTCTTTTTGCAAAATACTTTTTAAAATAATACTTATTAGCTTTTGCAAATAAAATTATAAGAGAGCACTAAAATTGACTAAAATAATAAAATTAAAATTACAATCACCTTGATAACTTCTGATATGATTTAGCTACCTATAATACATTATTAATCACCACTGATAAATCAACTGCAACAGTGTTTATACTTTGTAAGATTACCTTATCCTATTGGTTGATACTTTTAGTTTGATATCAAATTTGCATAATGTTGCAAACTTACACAATTAAATTTCAAAATAAAATTATGACGTATTAAAATTTTAAAAAAATATTTTTTAAAATATAACTTTTCAATCAATTATTACTTTACTAAATTACTTAAATATTTTAAAAATAACTTTTAAAAACAATATTTAATAAATTTATCCACTTTTAATATTTAATTTATCTATTTTTATTTTAACAAAATATTTAACCTTTTTATTAACTGTATTCATCTATATTACATTATTTAAAACATTTCATATGATAGTTAACTTAATATTTAATATTTGCTTTATGCTAGGTAATAATTCTATCCAATTCTATAATGCAATTTTACACTATTTTAAACTTTATTAATTCAAATACAAACAAGCATGTGTGTACAACTCTATATTACACAAATCACATGACTAACATAACCAATATAACCTAGACAGCTTATCCGATTTTTCTGTCTGGGAATAATAATAAATTGCTACACTTATTGTATTAAATAAAATAATTCAATTATAAAATTTGGAAGAATAATTTGGAAAATATAGAATTAAATATAACTTTCACTAACATAAAACTTATTTTTAAAATATATGACATTAATTATGATTATTAAATATTATTTATAAATTTAAATATAACATTTATTTAACTACATGTTTAAGTCTAATAAAATTTAACTTTTAAACATACTTTTAAATATTTATAGCTGTGATATTTATTATGGCCAGCTTTTGCAACCATATGTAACAATATTTTAGTTTTATTTAACTATTTTAAATGATTCATTATAATTTTAAGCACTACGTAATTTCATTTAGCTTTAAATTGTACTTTAAGATATTATTAACACAATATAATTAACACATTAAGAGAACATATTCTAAAATTTAAAATTTTTAGTAATTTACTGTGATGGACTATTTCTGACCTATAGAAAAGGGCACAATATATATATTGAAGCAGTCGGATCTGAGTTCGATCCTAGCTTCATGACATCTAGCCATAAGCCCACTTCAAACACATAAAACTAACCTTAAATTTCCGATGCAATGGGGCTTTATACGTTCAATCCATGCTATTTTTTATAAAGGAAACTTATTTTATAAATGCATACTAAAAATAATTAGTTTCATGTTAAAATTGATCAATTCTATTAATAAATTCATGATAGAATTATTCATGAATTTATATATTATAACTGCGTGGATTGTGCGTATATATTTGTAAATATTTAAATATATATAATTGTTTAAAAGTTTCATTGTGTCAGGAATGTTTGATTTTATTTTTAAATAATTTGTTAAAGTTTTATTGATTAAAAGCTACATTATTTCGATAAGCTTTCAGATTTTCCCTTTTCAAAAACAACAGTTAAAGTTTTATTAATTAGAAAAAAAGATAAGGATTTCCTAATTAAAATCTTTTTCTGATTTTAAGAATTCATTTTCTAATTAGAAAATGAATTCAAGTTAATGAGTTTGAAAGCCTTATCAAAGGAATGTATCTAAAAACAACCAGTAAATCTAAAAACATCGATAATGAAAGAAGCGCTAGCCTAAAGGCATCAGAGGACAGATATATAACTTTGAAAAGTTTGGGAAAAAAAGCCATCTTTGTTGTAGAGAATTGCAGTCAACTCTGTGGATTTTTAAATTATAAAATTAAATAGTGTTTCAATCATGGTGAAGGGCTACAATGTCAGGAATCTGGCTATTTGTTCCTGAAGTCCCCTAAAAATCTTCAATGAAGCTGCTGAATCTTTTCCAGACCAATCATGCTGCTAAAATTATAAAAAGCCACTAAAATGCTGTTCAAGTAATTGACTAAATGCATGCCTACTTTTTTACCAATCTGGTCATGTAAACTAAGAACCAGCCTCGGAAGAATTGGTTTAATATGTTTCCAAATGAACCTTAATCTTTCTGGCCAGTTTTGAACTTTACTTTACACTCCTTTTTAGAGCTCTTTTATTCTTTAATGTAATAATCTTTATAAAATCTTTTATTCATGCCACTGTAAACTTATATCGTAATTTTCTCAACTTCTAGTCTTTAACTTTCTCTTTTCTTACTTGACAGTTCATTTATTATATATATATATATATATATATATATAAATGAACTATCATATATATATATATATATATATATATATATATATATATTTGTGTAATTTGTTATTGTTGTTACTTTAATTATATGCCAATAATCTTTCGACTCGATGAGCTCCTTTGTTCTATTTGCCTCACGCAAATAATATAATATTAATTCTAATAGTAGTTCTCACCCATTGGAACTAAATTTATAAGTTCTATCAATCATCGAGTCGAAAGAAATTATTACATGTTTATTATTTTTGTGATTTGCTAATAATAAATTATTAGCTCTGTTTCTGATCTATGCCACCGCTATTTTCTCATTTTACAAATATTTGTTTATTATTCAAATATAATCTTAAAATGTTTTTTTGCAAAAGGGTCGATAAAGGAATCAACTAAATATACTCTAATTCAAATTTCAGTTAATTGCTATTTAGATTCAGGAAGGGCACGATGATTGGGGCATAATTAATATGATTTGCAAATACTTTAATATAGTTTTAGTTAAAAGCTCATTTGACTTTAATGAAATTGATCAAGTCATCACCTAGAGCATTCTATCACTGGGTTTTATTTTTCAAATGGTGACTAGCAAGTCATCATCTTCAACGTTGCTGGCGTAGGGCTATCTTTCGCTCCGTTAGGATGGTCAGTGATAATTTCTGTTATTTTAAATTATCGAGGAAGAAAGCACTTCCTCTCCTGTTCATATTAGTCAAAGGGCATAAGACTTGTCAGACCAAGCCACCATAGGATTTCGATTATTGACTAGCCATCGTCTTTCAATTTCACTTTATAGCTCATAATTCATCAGCACCGTTACCTCTCTGTTCCAGTAAAGCCCGCTCTGATGCTCATAATTCATGATGAAGTGATTTAAATTAAAGTCCAACAACTTCTCCGTTATATCTCAAAATAAGTTTTCTAATAAAGATTAAAAGTTATGCCCAGAAATACGTATCTTGCTCTTCACAAATGGATTTGTGGAATGTGAAATAAATATCACATTCTTTCGTATAAAATTAGAGTAATAATTTTCTTTATTAATGAATACCTTTATCTGACTTTTATTTCTTGTGGGGGGGCATAGACATAAACTTTCAAATATTGTGTAATACTCATTGGCATATAATAAGGACCGCCACTCATATTATAATTATAAACTTTGTTTAAGGACTAGAATTAATTAATATAATCATTATTTAAAATTCAAACAAAACAAATTATTATTATTAAATATTTTCTAAACACACTTGGTTTCTTAGTGCTTAATTCTTTCATAATTATTTTAATGTTAATACTCGCTGTCTGTGTTGGCAACCCGAACATATACATATGATTCGATTTAAAATTATTTTAGTCAGTTTATTATCAGATATTAATGTCAGTTCAGGGGTCTCTGATCCTCACCAACCATTGAGCTAGTTTCTTGGTGCATAGCACCATGCCATCGATTTCTACTAATCTGAGCTAGTGAGTTGGGTTTGAATTCAGTTTGACCCAGCTGAGTTTGGATCCGACTTGCAGTTTAGGTGGTTCATTTTTCTTTCTAAAGTATGCTTATAGGTTGGTGGGTTCCTCCTGATGAATAAAGAAGTATGTTTTTGTCACTCATACTTATGCATGCCTGCAAACATCAAATTTGTAAGGAGGACAAGACAGATTAAAAATGAACTAAATACTAATTCTGCACTTAATTTATCTCATTTGTATTGCACTTCACTTCTACTGTTTTGGATTTTGAACCCATGAAAAATTTGCATGATCATCTGGTTCAGGTTATAATTGTGTTACTGGATTATGAATAGGTGTAAAATAAATATATGTTTGCTACTGTGAATAGAAATGAGATTATGTGTAAATAAATAAAATGATCATAAATATGTGGAATGATATGAGTAATTAAAATTTGAGTATAGAACAGGGGTGGGCAATTGTTTTGGCTCGAGGGCCACATAGGTTGGCAGAGGGCCACATCAGGGGCCATTTTGTGGAAGCGAAGGTTAGTGGAGGGCCGCGCCTTTTTTTCATGACCCAATATTAACACACTGCTTTATTTTCTGTATTACCAAAGAAATATTTGTTTGTCCATTCTTCATTAAACACATGACATTCATTACCAATTTTACATTTTTTCAGAGGGTTCATGGTTTCACTAAAGTTGGAAATGTATATATTTGCTAATGGAAAAACAAAATTGAAATTAATCAAATCAACTGGAAAAGCACTGCACATCGTATCTACACTGTACATGTGTATTGATGTGGCCATCCTAGTGGAAAATACAAGATGAATATTCGGTCACACAACGGGAAAGAAATTTCAGTTGAAGGCTGATTTTTCTAATTGTCTTGGAGGGCCACATAAAAACTCTTAGGGGGTCACATTCTTTCTTTATACTTGGTTTCTAACATTAACCCAAACTCTGAACTCACAAAGAATAAACATTTGATATCCCATCAATCAAAGCAATTTTCATACTTCATATAAAATCGCCATACATTTATTTGATTATTTTAATGTTTTATATGCCTATTTGACATCATGATGGTTTAGGATTCCCTGTTATGTACGATGTTTGTGCTGTAAATGGGGAAGACCATTTTTGATGTGCATAATTAATCAAATATAAAAAGCAAATATGAAAAAAAAAGTTAACATAAGCATAAAAATAAACAAATAAAAAAAATTATGTGTTGTGAATATATTAGGTTTGAATTATATATGTTTTAGATAGTGCCTTATCTTTCCCCTTTTGATATTGATTGGGTTATTGCACAATCAAACACATCATAGATTTTATTTTGTTAAGCTTACATTATTATTGAAGTCATTTAAAATTAATTTTTTTGCCTTTATATTAAAGTAAAGAAAACAAAATTATAATATCTAATATACAAATAAATAATGTTGATCCTGTTAACTTTAACTTGGCTTTAAGGTTTATATAGAAAATGTCCTAATGGCTTCTCCTAGTGAGCCATGGTGGTTCATTAACACATAGATAAGAACTTGGTAAGTGTTTTAGAACAGCCATCAGGTCAGTTGTCTTTAATAGCCTCAGAATTGGTATTTTGAAATAGAGAGTTATAAGATGGATTCATTATGAATTAGTTTGATTTTTATAGGTACCGGTGTGAAGTGATGGGCTAATTCCATTCCAATTTCAACACATCATTTTCCCCAATACTGCATGGTTGCTTCCTATTAATTATATTTGCATTAGTAGTTTGTTTTAAGTGGAGTATATTCATTGTCTTTTATCTTACTGCATACTTTCAGATCTACATTTTGTGATCTATAACAGGGAATTAACAATAATTTTAGAAATTCAACCACTTTTACTTTATTTATGCAGACTTTAATTTTGAATTCATTATTTAGTTATATTCAGTTCTTTACATTTATTCTCACTTTTTTGAATATTTATATATGAGTTTTGATAATATTACCACTCAAAATTGATCAACACTTGTGTTTGAACTTTAACTTTACCTCTATCACATAGGAAATTGTAGGTTCTTCCATAGGTAATATATTTTTTCTATCTCCTTTATAAAAAGCTTGTTGTTCAACTCAATCATATTCATGCTTATTTTTGACTTCATTGTTGATGTTATCTTTACTATGTATTAATGTAAATAATTGTTTATAAAAATAAATAAGTAGAAGCTCTCAGTAGGTGCTACAAAAATTAAAAAAAAAAAAAACCTTAGCATGTCACATCACAGTATTTGCACATTGTCCACGTAAACACCAACACCTATCAACTATAACCTAACATCATAAAACTCATCTTTAAAAGTTAGAATGTCAGGGGTCTCAACTCCCAAGCCAGAGTTCAAGCAATTCTTCAGTGGGCTAGGAATAACCCTCCCCATATTATATTCATGGCAGAAACAAAACTAACTTCATGTTCTTCATACAAAATTGATCAGGCATTTTTCTCATTTGGCACATTTAAACACTCTACAGCTATATCTGCTGCAGGAGGTGTAGCGATCTTAATAAATAAAAAAACAGGCACCCTCTAGCTTCAGAATTTTACACCTGGACCAAAGCTGCATCATGTCAGAGGTCCACTATGGGAACTTTCATCTACATCTAGCCTTCCTCTATCTCAATAATAATAGCAATACCAACCACAATATAATTAACACCATCAACAATCTCACTGGCATTTCTTGCATACCTCTAATTTTGCTTAGTGACTTCAATATGTCTTATGAAACATTCAACAATAAATTTATTCACCTTTTAAGCAAAGGAGTAATGTATGGTCATGATTATTTCCCTCTTCATGCATACTCTTTTTATACATGGTGATGGACTTTGCTTATTTACTTTCATTACTACTCCCCTAGCATCCATTTTCAATTTGATGCTCACCTAAATTCAGTTGCCAGTTCTGACCACCTTGAATTGCAAATGCTTCTTGATGTTAGAGGCACATCTACTGGAAATTCAAATCTTAGCAGAACTTAAGGTTTCTAAACAAGGAAACTACTTTTCCAGGTCTCATATCAGAACTTTACATATACTTTCACAAAATCGACTTGTTGCACTTGCCACCTATCGAAGCCTGATTCGCCTTCATTGAGATAACATAAGCCACAATACACAACTTTACTCTGCATAAAATAGGTCAATGCAGATTATTGGAAAAACTCAATGAAATAGATGAAAGGTTGGGAAGGCTACCATATGAAAATTATAACATAGAAAACATAATGCTACTAAAGGAAGAATATAAAAACACATAGAAAGTGCTGGCCTATTATATTGTAACTAAAAGAGCATGCAAATTTATTTCTACTCACCACTGTTAAACAAGGAGCTACCTCACATGGGCACATAAGGTAAAAAGATTTTAAATTACTCCTTCATCGATCAACTTTCAGGGAAATTCATATGTAGGAGATGCAATGATTGGAATAATCTACAACTTCTTTAAAATTAAAATGCAACAAAATGATGGAATCAATCTCAGACCTCAAATATTAGAAAACAGTGATTCACAACATGGAATAACTAATCTAGACATCCTAAGCAATATTAAAAGTCTCCCTGAGTCTACCTACCCAGGTCCATATGGAATTCCTCAATTTCTAATACTACATCTTAGCCAGTTATATTATTTAGTGTTATTGGGCTCATCTCAGTCTGTCACATACCAGAAGCTTGCGTCTTTTAAATTTCTGAAATTCAATCACTATTGACCTTTGTGTGATGTTTTTAACCATCTGGCTGATCTGATCACATGTCTAATTCACATTTTTTATCACTAGAGTTGCTATCTCCAAAATAAATTTTGGTTTCTGCTAAGGCCATCTTGTCCTTACCATACTTTATATAATGATCTAGGGTCTCTAATGTCTTGTCATGCATCTCTGTCTTGATATTTTGTCATGTATAGAGTGTGTCAATCCTTGAATGGATGTCTTAGAATTCTCTCTGGACCTCAACTTGGAGCCTCTCTTTGTCTGAATGTACTTCATCTGGCTTCTGTACTAATGTTTAATTAACTAATGATGTTACACTTAAACTAGTCAAATCACCATTGACATTTTACATCCTTTTCATCTATTTCCTTTCTCACCTTATCTAGTGCTTGCTTCAGTTCAGTGCTGTCTCTTTGGATCCTGCTCAGGTTTAGTGACAACTATTCCATGTCAGTTGATAGCCAAGTTTCTACATTCATATTTGTCATTAAATTCTTCTCCATGCTGACCATCCTGTGGTCCATCTTCATTTCAATACTGCTCCTATTATGATTGTTTTTTCATAGTGTTCATATTATGTTTCAAAGTGCTCATATTATATTCATTTTGTCCCTCATACTGATCATCCTAGGGTCCAATTTCACTTCCCATTTCTCTTCCGTACTTTTCCTAATATGATTCATTTCTTTTTTCATAATGCTCATATCACGGGCCATTTTCTTTCCCATTGCACTCATATTATGGTTCATTTCTACTTTCATAATGCTCATAATATTGTTCATTTCCATGATCATTTAGAGCATTTGTTCTATGGCCATCTTACTTCTGCTAGACTGCACTACTTTGATTTCAGGTACTTGAACCACCTCATTATTGAGTGCTCTTTGAGTTTGGAGTATTGCTCCAGCTGTAACATGTACTAGTGGAGGGTGATTAACCTGCATCTTAAACACACAAGTATTTGACTATAAGAAAACCCTTCCCCACTGCTAATATCAGCATCTTCCACTCCATTATTATTATTATTATTATTATTATTATTATTATTATTATTATTATTATTATTATTATTATTATTATTATTATTATTATTATTATTATTATTATTATTATTATTATTATTATTATTATTATTATTATTATTATTATTATTATTATTATTATTATTATTATTATTATTATTATTATTATTATTATTATTATTATTATTATTATTTTGTGATTCAAAATGTTTTATTCTATGTTTAATAAGTGTTTTCCACTTCTAGTTATCATTAAACTTCCTTTCAATATTTAAGTATAAAGTAACTTTTTTTAGAAACTTAAACAGACATGCATCATAGGGCTTTCTGCCACTCTTTGCCACTTAGAACATATGTTTAATGCTTCACTTTTTTCTCCATTTTATTGTTTTGTTTTGCATGTGTTTCTTTTAATGCCTATTTTTAGTCTATTCTTTCATTTGCCTAACTCATCTATTTTAATTCAGATTATTGATAAATTATTTACTTATTGGTCTCAGTTTATCACTCTGTTCTCATAAGTTAACTTGCATTCAACATTTCACATGTTGTTTTCCTTTTTTATGTGTTTATTGGAAATAATTTAATTCTTCAATCATTCAAAACATTTATATTATTTTTTGCTGTTGGCAATTTTTATAATCATTCAAAATTTTAGTACAGAATCTTTATTCTCTATTAAAATTCAGTAAATTAAAAATGATTAGTTAGAAGAATAAGACTATACATAAAAACATCCTAAAAGTTATATTTTAACTTTGCAAATATAGAAAAATTAATAATAAATAATACATAAGGAGAACAATTAACATATTTGCACTTAATGTTAAAATGTGTATCTTACTGGATGATTAAATAGCAAGTATCATGATTTTAATGTGCTATTGATTATTAAATACTTTTCTTTTGATATAATATATTAAACATGAAAACATAGATTTGTATTATAAAAATTTTATGTATACAAAAAATTAGTTTAGTGAACTAGAAGTTAGTTATTTTTATTTACAATCATTATACCATAGTGGTTGTGGAGTAGGTGGTCATCAGGAAAGGGTACAGCAATTGAATGATGTAAAGAAAAGTAATCTCAGCTGGTCATAAAAAAATATTTGTTAATTGAGTCTTATATATATATATATATATATATATATATATTTATGTTTATATATATATATATATATATAAACAAAAACCAAGTTATAATCACATTAACTTGCTGTCACTTGTATTTATGATCAATAGATGGCGTTTTACCAAAAACACCAACCAAGCATATGTTTGTTTACATAAACAACAAAAGAATCAGAATTCACTATCGCTTTCATTTTGCCCACCCTCAGGTCAGCTTATTTCAAGCTAATTTGCTATCATCAGTGAAGGATAGAGATAGAAATTAGATCTAAACACTGACTCCAAGCGTTTATGAAAAAAGTTTCTATCAGTTTGCAAGCATGAATTTTTCAGACCGGTAAAGTCTTCAAACTTGGCCTAACAAGCCAGATAGCTATACGGGTCTGATCTCAGTTCAGTTTCACCACATAGTCAAAGCCTCTGCAATATATATAATTGCAAAAACCTTTAAAAATACATTTATGAAAAACAAAAACAAGTTATAATCACGTTAACTTGCTGTCGCTTGTATTTATGATCAATAGATGGTGTTTTTCCAAAAACACTGACCAAGTGTATGTTTGTTTACATAAACAATAAAAGGTCAGAATTCACTATCTCTTTTATTTTATTTTGATTTATATATATATATATATATATATATATATATATATATATATATATATATATGTAAACTCATTAAAAAAACAAATGTGAAGCCATTATAAAAAGCAAAATTCTGTTATAAAATTTAAAATTGTATTTATAATTCTTAAAATATATAAAATATCAATAATTATGTGCTTATAATGCTCGTTAAAGAAGTTATATATATTATTATATAAAAATATTCCTATGCCTTAATACAGTCACTGGTCAGACAAGCAAAACCTGAAAATAAGAAGAGATTAATACAATCTCAAAATGTTGTGCAGACACCAATTTGTGTGCTATTATTAACAGTAGAATGTACTTTGAAAATTTAAAAATAAAGTTATTTTTCTAAAGACATTCAATACGCAATACTAAATGATTAAAATAGTCACAATATATAAATACAACTAAAATATCATCACAAACCTTCAAGAAAACATTGTGGAATACATAAAATTGTTACAATCTTATCACTATAGTTTTCTTTTTACCATTACAACAGAGATTGTTAACTTACATTTTTAGAAATAAAAGAGATTGTAATAATGTATAATTAAATTTTTTAAAATTTTATTATACAAATATTTCTATGTAATAATCATACATATTTAAATACACCATAAAAATAAGACATTTTATTCTGATGGCTAATAATAAAAGAATTGAGTATACCTATAGTTTTCATTCCTTGAAGTTCATTTTGACTGTAGATTTATGCCCTTTTCAAATCATTAACTAATAATCCAATATTTTCTATCTACAAAATGAATTAAAAACTGACAAAATAGCACTTCAGATAACTATAGGTGGGTGAGAAATAATTCAATATCCATCAGTTATTTTTCCAAAGATCTTCAAATGAAATTATTCAATAAGTGTTGATATAATCCCCCCCCCACTCTGACTTATAATATAATATATTATAATAGTTGATATTATCAGAGTATGTATTCATTTATGTTTTGTTATAGTAATTTTTGTGTCTGTATAATGTTCGTGTTAGTCAGTCATGTACTATGCAAAAAATTTCTCTCAGCAGAACATTTAAATTTACATGCCAATACTACTATGTCAATATTTGCATATCTCCAAAAGCAAAAAAAAATGTTTTAATGCTACTGAAATAATAATAATACTATACAGTGAAGCATTACTTTTTTTTCCTTTCTCTCACAATTCTCTAAGCCTAACAATACATTTGATGCTCTAATAAATTGAACATAGGTATCATTGTGTAAAACAATTTTAATACTATTTTTATTGATATATTGGGAATGATTAAGAATAGTTTGATCTTATAGTAACTCCAACATCCTGTAGTTTTTCTAACCATATATATATATATATATATGGGGGGGGTGTATTATAAATAAAATGACCATTAATTAAAACAAAATTGTAATTATAATTGAAATAATAAACTTAACAGTTTAAAAACTATTATGAACAATCCCTAAATCCACAGAAGTACTTTCAATTAATTTTTTTAACCTGCCTCAACTACCATTAAATTCCAAAAAATAAAATAAAATAAAACAAAGAGAAAGCAAACATCATCAATTCAAATCCCATGAATCTTGTATTTTAATGTTAACAGCTTGTCTATTTATTAAATGCATTTTATTCCTTTTTATAAAAATTGCCTCTTTAATTTTTTTTTTTATTATGATTTCTCTCTTCATGAAGAATTTTCACATTTTCAAAATCAAATTTAAATTTATATTTACATGTTTTTCATGATCAAAGAAAACTGAAGAAGTCAGTAAATCACCATTATTTTTACTTTTTATGCACTTATATAACAATTCATGCTCCCTCAATCTCTTCTCAATACTGCACCTAGATTTACCTATATATGATAGCATACAATCACAAAAAAATTGATATATGATCTTACCTTTCTGCTTGACAGGTATGACATTCTTAGAATTATTGACTAATTTATTAGTATTATTTGGAACGTAAAATAAAACATTAAACACATTCTTATATATATATATATATATGCTAACTTTTTTTGAGAAAGTTATATATATATATATATATATATATATATATATATTAACTTTCTCACAATTCTGTGATCTTAATGTTTTCTGTTTGCCTGTTAATTAAGTCATGTTTATAATTGTATATTAGCATAGCTCCCTTTATTTTTTTTTATTATTTTTTTCAATTTGCAATATTTTTACACTGTTAAAATTGAAGTCAAAACCATAAATACATTATTATATTATGGTTGTAAAAACAGATGCTGAAATATTATTATCTACTATGCAATTTTGTTTCTTTTATAAATGGAAATATAGATATGCCAGTGGATATATAGGTGAATCTAGATGTACGTTGGAAAAAAGAACTAAAGAACACTTGCTATTATTAAAACGTGTTCAGAAATTGAAACAAAATTTCATAGTAGATAATAATATTTCGGCATCTGTTTTTATGACCATAATAAATCATGTATTTATGGTTTTGACTTCAATTTTAACAGTGTAAAAATATTGCAAATTAAAAAAAATAACAATAAAAGAAAAATAAAGGAAGCCATGCTAATATACAAATATAAACATGACTTAATATATATATATATTTAAAAAATTTCACTTGTGGATTTGAAATAAATGGAATAGATATCTACTGTTCACTATTAATCTTCATTTCCTTTAAATCATTATAACTTTTTTAAAATTGACTTAATGTATTATTTATTCCATATTATAACCAACATCAAGCAATTCCTTGGCAAATATCTCAAGATTTTTCAGTTTGCCACTGTGATAACAACATAATTTTTATTCCAAAACAAAAAAAATATTTAAAACTTGCCATCTTATGCATCATTGGTGCTTAATTATTCATTTATAATTTAATATACTGTTATCTCTTGTAATAATGAAATATAAATATTTAATATTTTGTCCTGTTCCTTCTCAATAGTCCATTTCAAGCCATTCAACTTATTTAATTCATCTACAAGCAAATTTATAGTATTATTATTTCCACAAACAAAACATCATCCACATATCTTTTGTAAATTTTAATATCTCCAAAAGTACACATATTTAAAACACTACTTTCATATGTAGCTAAAACAAAATTGCAAACTTGTGCAACTACAGGAAGACCCATAGGCCAACCTTTAGACATTTTATAATATTGACCTTCAAAAGATGCAACAATGTTATCATTAAAAAAATTTAAAGAATCAACAATACATTTTATCATATATTTACAAATACTTTTACTTTTTAATGTATGTTCAATTATTTTTATGGAATTCATTCTATCAATAGATCCATACATTTCTGTAACGTTGAATGAAGCAATAACTTCATTCTCATTAATCACCAAATTTTTAATACTATTTACAAGGTCAAACAATGAAGCAACAGTATTTTCCCCAAATCCTAAAAAATCTTGTAAAAAGCTTACCAACATATTTAGAGATCTGATACATGAACGATCCACCAAAATCTATCATAACTCACAAAGGATGACTTTCTTTATGTAATTTTATATTTGCAAAAATATGAGAACATAAAGCACAAGAAGGATATATCATATAGTATGCATTATTACTTAAAGCTTTATTTTTAGCACTATTTAAAATATTCATAAATTTTATTCGTTGACCATCCATATTATATTCTTCAATCAAAAAGAAACCAAGTTTCTCCATTTGCATTTTAACTTTATCAATATATTGATATTTTGTCAACAAGCACATATGCAGTCCTTTGTCTTCTTTCAAACAAATCATATTATCATTCTTCAATTTCCATTTAAATTCTGAATTAGCCAATTCCCATGATATATTATAAGGCATTGTATTAAATTTATTACAATTAATTTTCTTAATAATATCATCAGCAAAACGATCATTACCAGGAATCATTTCAAATGAATTTTGAATAGTTGCAATTAGTTCCAAATTATAATCATTTCAATTACCACCGACATATTTAGCTCCGTGACTTAAAACATATTTCTGAATCAAATGTATCCTATTATTTGATAAATTAATAAAGTTTAATTTATTATAAGCATGTGGATACCGCTTATTAAATAAAAAATATTTTTTTTCTCAAATTTATTATATAATTTAAGTTCAATTAATTTAAATCCATTTTCGCAAACAATGTTATATTCATTCCAAGCACACCATTCATTTAAAATTAATAAATGTTCAATTGCTTTCAAATATTTTCGAATATTCCACTGGAAGACAAGTTTTAATATGAGAAGCTGCATTAATCTTAAAATTTGACTGTTTTTTTTGCTATAAGTATTGCTATCTATTCTGGTCTTAACATGTTTTCATCAAGAAAAGTTCATAAATTTTATGTACTTACATATAAAAAATATTCACTTAAATTTTTTTACTTTTATTACTATTACTAGCTTTTTTTTGTCATTGTTACTGATTTTATAATTATTTCTATTACTTTAATGAACGATCTACCAAAATTAATAATGTTATCATTTTAGGTCATATTTTAAATTAACTTCTAATTCCATGATGTATTAGCGTTTCCAAGTTATGGCTACTTAAGCATAAAATATTTTTCAGTAGAAATTTTTACTCCAAAATCTTTTGAGAGCAAATATTTTCATACCATAATTCAGTTCCAGTATAACTTATCAATTATTGTACTGTCTCAATTAATGATCATAACAAAAGTCATTCAATCTTCTAAACTTCTGTCTATACATTTTTAGTCATTATGTGTTCTTTCTAAAAAATGAAATGCCTAATTGGAGCTAGGATTATTGGCATGTAATTAAAGAATGTAAATGGGATTGCATAAACACATAATTTTAATATTGTAAGTTATATAGGAAAATGAATAGCTTATGATAAGTAGTTCCTACAATGAGTGAAAGGACTAACTAAAAAAAGTGTAAAAGAAATAATCCTTTATATTGAAAATTTTGATTAAATAATGGCTTATCCTATATACATAATAAACACTGTTTATTGATTGTGCATATTATATTTTTACATGTGATGTTTATCCCACTATTTATCACCTATTAAAACTATCAATGACCAGAGTTTAAAGGTAACCAAGTAAGGAATAAACTGAATAAAATACCAATAATGTCATTTTAGTTTTTATAATTTTTATATTTTGATTTGCAGATGTTCAACTACTCCACCCACAGCTTTAACATGATCCACTGTAGATAAATACAAAAATGAATATCACTAATCATTTATTAAAATAGAACTTATCTCTAGACCAGATATGAACTTGAAAGTTCAAAGTATGATATATTTATTTTAATTGAATATGCACACATAGAGAAATTTAATTTCATTTCTTCTTTTTCATGTGTAACATCTTCTATAGTGTTACTTAGAAACTTTCATGCAACACATTCTTGAAACACAAGTGACTCACAAGATGTATTTTGTGCTGAATTAGCACTTATCAGATGATAAGATTACCAGCTCTCACATATGTTTTTAATATATTGTCAGTATTTATCAATAATGAATAGTTATATGTTGAATTATAAATGCTAAATTCACTCAACTCACAACATTTGATATTATTCACTCTAGCTAAAACTAGTAATGATTTTATTATTTTGAAAGTTTTTATTAAGTATCATTTTTTTAAATGGTACATATTTGTCTATGTGTGTGCTCTAAGTTTTCACCTCAATATCAAGTTGTAAATTTTTAGCATATAGTATACTATAATCAAAAAATAATGCATGACCACACCAGTGGTAATTGACTACTTTTTATAGATTTCTTTACAAAATTCATTTTCACAACTCAACATAATTTGATAATGAAATTTATTAATTCATTTTATGATTAAGATTTATAAGATGCATATGAGTTTGCTTTTTGAGTAAGTGTCTCACTTTCTAAATGTCTCAATTGGCATTAAACATTGACATATAATAATGAAAAAATTCACTTATAAACATTTGTTTTAAATATGTATATGAAGCAGTAAAGGAACTTAATTTATAATTATTAGTTTAACTGAAACACACAGGCTAATTATATACCTGTGTCTATATATGTAATATATAGGGTATATGAGCACAGACTTTTACATGACCCACCACTCTCCACACTGTCTCATAACACTGATACACTTGAATACATATATGTCGAAAAGATAAATAATCACCAATACATGTATTTCATGCTAAACCAGCAATCGTCAGTTGGTCCAGATTACCATCTCTGCACATATATGTCATAAGTCCTCAGATATATATTAAGATAGCTAAACCTCATACTTTAATGGACAGGCTTCAATGTACTCCACACTCCAACTCTTCTACTGTCCATCTAATTGAAAATCTGATATGAATTATTAGTTTAATTTTTGCATGGTGAATGACCTGATTGGTTTGATTTTGTTAAAAAAATTTTTTTTTACTTCTTATTAACTGTTTTTAATGCTAATTCAATAGATACTCACTGAGTTTTTTTTTTTTTTAAAAAAATGAATATTCAACAGTAGTTTATTAAAATTTAACAATCTTCACTTAATGTTTTATAAATAATACATTTTTTTATTTGTAAATACAACAGACCCTTGTTTGTTATCTAGTAACTATACAATTTAAAGGTAAGAGAAAGAACCATAATGATCTCTTCCATGGTATAGTGCAATAGAATAAGTGCAGGTCTTCTGGAACATAAAGACCATAAATATTGTCGTTTATGTCTCTTTCGGTGTTCCAACTTCTTATTTCCTTACGACCATAATAAATACTAATTGTTGGGAGGTTAATGTAACTTTATGTCAGGATTATAGCTGATACAAATGTACTTCCACTATTTTGACTTTATTTAATTAGATAATATGGAAGATTCAAAAAAAGAGAACCTTATTAAGGATCCATAAA
The DNA here is from genome assembly GCA_028023455.1 of Epiperipatus broadwayi. Lineage (NCBI taxonomy): Eukaryota > Metazoa > Onychophora > Udeonychophora > Euonychophora > Peripatidae > Epiperipatus > Epiperipatus broadwayi. Next base: position 1,278,358 of record JAQFVV010000226.1, read on the forward strand.
TATATGAATGAAAAAAAATCGATATCTAACAACTTTTTAACTAATCTAGTGATTTCAGTAATAACTTAATAATGCAAGTCATGCTTTAAATCTAAACCTTCTGACATTTTATAGAATTTATTAAGCGTAAGCTTGTGGTTAAGACCTGTAGAGGTCCCTACTATCGCAATTTTATACGCACATTCATGAGGCTACGGCCTTAGTAAATATTACTTACGTAATCAATGAGCGTTTTAATAAATTTATAATTAAACAGATATACATAATTTGAATTATAAAAAAATAATAAACATAAATTAAAAAATTGATAATAAGCTGATTTCTGTAAATAAATAAAAAATAAATGATTAAATAAGCTGGCAAATTGCGAATTTTATTGTTTTCTTATTTGTTTCCAATGATTGACGTCTTTAAGCTTCAAATTTACAGGATGTAGAAGTTTCCCATTAATAACAATTGACTGGTTTTAAAATTTCCACAGGAAGTGACAGCTAACGCTTTTAGCTATCTGTCTGGATGTGCTATTAAGATCAACACACCATACTTTTTTTTATTTGACATTTAAATATGTTATTTTCCGTAATCAGTTAAAGCTTTTGACTAAATTTTTATAACAAATCTTATTAAAAAAGTTGTAATTATTAACAATAAATGACATTTGTAATTCCATTTTTTAAAGTACTTACTTAATTACTTTTTTCCTTCACGTTTAGATTGTTTCGCTTTCATTCTGTAAGTAAATAAATATTTACATTGATAGTAAACAAAGTTCTTTTGAATAAAAAACTTTCAATTTTTGTTCATAATTTTGAATGAAAAAAAAGTTATTATATAAAACATAAGAACGTTATATTTCATTTTGAAAAAAGCTTCAATATATACCAAATTCATCAGTTTTAAAACCAGATTTAGCAGCCTATTATTCAATTGTACCAATTCTTTTCAAAATATTTGTCTTTCGACTCCCTACTTTTTCCATTTTACATTAACCCACATCTAATAAAAATATAGCAATCATTTACATGCATCTAGATATCAAATACCTCACAACATATAACATACATTGAATATGTAAATAGTTTTTTGTCTAATTCACTAAACAACTACTGACCCTACACAAAGTCTGTCAAGAATTTACATTTGCTCACAAACTAAAATCCAATTCAAACAAGAATGTGGTCTGATCACTTTTACACTAAAAATTCTTCACATAGATTTACCAGTGCAAATCTGCCAACTTTTTTGGCTTTTTATTTTATATGGCAACTAAAGTTATGAAGGAAAGGGTAAGCCAGAAACAATTGCCATATCACTATCAAAAGCCTACTTATCCATATATACAAAAGTGCAATTTGTTCAATTGGTTCATAGTCATCTGAATATCTTACTACCCTCCCATTATAAGATTTTCATAAGCATTCTCATCTAATATGTCATTAATATTCCACAAGCTATTGTAGCAAAGGGAGGAAGTGTATATGTCTGCAAAATGAGTTAGCCTTCCACACATGTACATTGTGTTAGTATTGCACACTATCCACACTTTTTATACTCAAAAAAGTACAAATGCAACAACAACACATTCAGGTGCTTCTCCACCCTGAAGTGCATTCTCTGGGAAAAACAAAAAAATAAATCTCCACACACAACATTATATATCAACAGTTATCAACAACTTATGAATCATATCCTCCCAAATATCTTATCAGTTTAAGATCAAGTGCACATACTGGCATATATATGAATTGATCTATCTAAACCTACGTAATTCAATGCTTGGGTTCAGTAACATACAACTATCCAAAAATTCAAAAATTGTATCTTAGAGCTAAAATATTTCTATTTTCTTATCAAAATTAATCTCCATGATTTACTAACGACTTCATATTTTTTGCAAAACAGGTGCTTCCATATCAACTTATACTTTTTCTTCACCCTATACATTAAAAAAAATGAAGCTCAACAACAATTGTTTCATGACTGTTCATAATTAGACAATATATGACATAACATGCTCAAATCATACAGAGATCCCAACACTACTCTCCAGAATATTATTATCATATGTTGCAAGATCTCCAAACCCACAGACTATGCAGCCACAATTACTTTATATGCATTTTGGTGCACCTGCTGCACTTTCATCTTTGGTAACAACACAAGACATTATTTTTATACAGTAGAGCCAGATAAAATAATATAGCATACCCTGTTATTTTCATCACAGTCTAATCACTTCTTTGACAACAATAAAACCTCTGATTAGTCATTATTTCACCACAACTCCAATTGCACCTACAACCACTTTCCAATGCATACTTTTTTTAATTTACTTGTTTTCATTACAATCTATGATAATTAATTAGAAAGGGGTGGTTACTGAAAAAGGGATTGATTGTTTAAGACACACATTATTTGATAGTATAAGTAACTAAAATTCAATATTGCCTAATATTTGATTATATTATCAAGAGATTTTATTTTCAATTGCTCATTGCAACTGAGGTGAATATAAATGTTTAATTCTTTTAACTGATTATAATATATTGTATAATTTTTTCATTGTTTTATGTTAATTTGTTTATTGGTTTTATTGCATGATTAAACTTTGTATATAAGATGTTATTAAAATTAATGTTTTACAGTTACACTAAGTGTCTAATGTTGCTTTTCTTTTGTCGGGAATCATCATCATTACACCATCAACAGAGAGTATTAATTGTCATATGCTTATTCACTAAAAAAGATGATATGAATTTTGAAAGAAAAATTGATCCAGTATTACAATTGTTTAGGTAAATATTTATTAAATTGAATATTAAGTTATTGCAACCTGATTTGATCACATGACATCACTCAAATACATTGCAAATGTAGTAAAGTATATTTATTATTAAGAAATCGTATTAGGAATTAGTTTTTATTTAAAGTTTAACATGGTGATTACAATTTAAATAACAATAGTGATTTATTATTCAACAGCAAAAAACATAAAATATAATAGTGATATAGCTTTAATTATAGAAAATTTTGAAGTCATCTCTAAAATGACACACTTTCTAGAGTGTTAAGTAAAGTCCCTCTTGATATTATATAGGTGGTATAAATAGGTAATCAAAATCAATAATAATCCTGAGATCTACTTAGAATAATATTGTTATTATGGGTATTCTTAATAATAGTGTTATCAAAGTAATAATAAAAGATTACCATACAATAAAAATAGTAATACAATTTATTGAGAAGGTTAATTTAAATTGTACAATTATAAATGTTTTATTCTATTTATTTAAGCATTATTGTTAGTCATGAGAATATTTAGATGCTAAATAATGAGAAGTGTCTATGCATTCTTATGCCATTGGACAAACACATTCGTGTTTAAGTCTAGGTATTCTTAGGCCATTGGATAAATACTTTAGTGTTTATTTAATGTTAAAGGGTATGTAATCTTATTAATAGGATAGGTGAGTTTCACAATTGTTAATATTGACTAAATATAATTGAAATTATGGTAAAAATATTAAATGTTACCTAGATAAAGTCATAGTATATTAATGTAGGGACTTGCCATATCTTCTGGGTCTTGTGCTCCTATTGGAAGGGTTCATCTTATACATAATCCTTTTTGAACCCATATAAGTGCTGGATTAGTAAACTAATTATTGATTATCATGATTGATTTCAATAGGAAAATGCCCAATGCAATACTTAAATTATTAAGCATAATTGGTTGAAATTAGCATTTGATATTTGATATTATATCACTTAAAGGAAAGTATAAGATGGCTATGTGATCATGGGAAAAATCTTAAAAAAAGGGATAAAGTTTATGCATTGACAATTCATTGGATGGTTGTGATAATGATGGTGGAAAAGGAAAGTAAGCAACATTGTTATATGAATTTTAGCACTATGGTAAATAAATGATAGAAATTATTGTTTATAGAAATTAATAATAAACATGATAAAAGTTGATTATAATTGATTTAATATGGTATTTTAGGGGTGTTACTTAGGGTTGAAAATATCTAGTAGAAATTATTTTTTATAAAATTGAATTTATTTATGCTTCAAAAGTTAGCATAGTGCTTTAGTGTGAAAAAAAATTAAAAGAGTAGAATTGAAAATGAAGAAAAACAAGAAAATATTTATTCTCAAGAACAAGTCCTTAAGAAGATGTTGAATGTGAAATTATGAATGGAAGAAGAAAAGTTGTATTGTATGGAAGATAGGAATGTAAGAAAACGTTTACAATGTAAAGTGATAGAAGAAAAGAAAGTTGTTGAGGTGGAAGAGAAGAAAAGTTTAGAAGATTTATTTGCATTGATGATGAAAAAGTTAAAAGAAACTAGTAAATCTTTAAGTGAAAAGTTAGAAAAATAAAATAAAAAGTTAGAAGGAAATGGTAGATCTTCGAACAGATTTTTAAGTGAAAAGTTAAAAGAAAATAATAAAAACATAGAAGAAAATAATAAATCTTTAAGAGAATTTTTAAATTAAAAGTTAGAAGAAATTAGTAAATCTTTGAATGGAAAGTTAGATGTAAATAACAAATCTTTAAGAGAAGATAATGAATTTTTAAATAAAAAATTAAAAGAAAATAATAAAAAGGCAGATAATTTGGAAGAAAATGATAAACCTCTAAGGAAGAAATTAGATGATATAGGTAAGATTACCATAGAATATCAGCAAACAATTGCATGGATAAGAGGAGATTTAAATAAAAAATTTGAGAAATTAAATGAAAGAGTTACAGCACAGGGGAAAACTCTGATGGGCATTGGGAAGTTCCTTGAGGAAAAAGTGGAAAAATATCTTCATGTTTTTGGAAATAAAATTGAGCAATTTTCAGAAAAATGATTACAGGAGATAGAATCTATTAAAAGTGAAGAACAAAAGTGCAAATACCTAAATGGAAATCATTTCAAGAAGGTAGAGAAATGCTTACTAGATACAGTAGAAAAAAATAAAGAAATAAGTGAAGAGGATAATAGTAAAAAAAAAATTGATCAAGATAAACAGTGGTCAATTAAGTGGAAAGCAAAAGAATTCTATAAGTGGTTTGTTTAATAAAGCAAAGTTAGATAGTTTAATACCAGCCACCATTTTTAAAATTAAAATGATTCATGTGAGTAATCATGATAAATTGAAAAATTTGAAAGACTTAGGGAGGGAATGGTATAATCAAATTTTATGAAGGAGATCTGTGATAGAATAGAAAGGAAAAAGAATGTTATAAATATCTATAGAGGGAAGTTAAGTATATCTCAGCAAGTAAAATGTGTTAAAGGTTGCCAATCAGTTGAGGAAAAGTTAGACCAGGAGAATTTCATAAATGTAAGGATTATGAAAACAATTAAAAGAGGACTATATAGAAAATTCTATAGAATTTCTACATAATGCAAAAAAGTTGTTTTCTTAGTGTCTTCTTTCAGAAAGAGAACAATTGGCCATTTCAAATTACCATTTATATATTGCTGCAAAAGATTGGTGGCAGTCATTATTTGAATAACCTCTGATGTTGGAGAATTTAAATACTTAATTTTATCTAGTTTTGGGGATCTGACAAGCATGATTGTATTAGATACCAAGTGATTCAAAAAAAATATAGTTTTAACAAAGGTGGCTATGTGATATTTTCTGTAATCAGGCTGTTCGACTGAAAATCCTTACTTCTTTCCCTTTATCAGAAACACAAAGCATAAGATTAATTCAATGTAATTTACCACATCATGTAGAACAAATTCTCAATGAAGATAGGTATATCATTGAAAAGGTTATTGAGATTCAAGATGCCTTAGAATTGAGTGATGGTAACTTAGAAAGAAGAAGTAGAGATCTAAGGACAAAATAAATTATTCATTAGCTTCAATGGAAATTAGAGCCAATATGCCTTGTAGAGTTGTGAGGAGGGGACCATATTTTGTTATAAAGGGTGGAATTCTTTTTAAGATAAGAATTCCTAGTATAGTGAATAAAGTAAGGAGTAAGCCTCTAATTCAGTATGGTCAGCCCTTGACCAATGGGGTTACCACTATTTTGAAAAAAACAGCAGATAAAAGTTGTTGATAAGTCCATGTTAAACTAAAGAGAACTTTGTTTATGTGTTCCTCTATGCATGGAACTTTGGTAAATAAAGGGTTAAATATATATTTAATTGGAAATAGACTACTTAGAGCCATTCAATATATTAGTGAGCCAACTATCATGTATCAATGTCCAGTAGTAACATTACACATTGGTGATGGTAAAAAAATGGAGCTTTAATTGACTATAGAAGTCAAACATCTACACTATTAGAATGTATATATGTGAAAATTATAGCTGTACAAGGGGATATTCCATCACTTTTAGTAAATCAAATTCAAGTCACTCTCGCAAATGGAAAGAGGTTCTCAGCTTTTTAATAAGCAGGTCTTAATTACTTTTATTATTAATGGTACCAAATTTGAACATGTGTTTCTTATCATGCCTGGACTAATACATGAAGCCATTATAAAATATGACTTCATAATAATTAATGAACGTAAAACTGACTTTCTAAATATTTTTTCTAGTGGAGAAAAAGGGCTCAAGTTTGAATATGGATTGCATCACATTTCTAGTCAATCTATTATGTATTCATGATACATCAATTGGTGTTAGCATTAAAGCTAAAATATAAAATGTTTGTGAAGTTAATTACAAATTTAAGCAAAAATTTATTCCAGTTTACGTATAATTATAAATGTATCTTTTCTAAAATTTCTGGTATTATAGAAGGATACATTCATCAAGTACAATTAAAATAATGATCATTTTCAGCAAATGGTGTACCCTACTCCATGTCAATATCAGGATGAGGTACAAAATCAAATAAAATGCTAGAATAAAAAATAATTTTTAAAATGTCCTTCTAATTTTAACCCTTGGTGATTATACAAAAGAAGGATAATTCTATAAGAGTATATTTAGATGCTTATATGTTAAACCAAATGACAGTTCCTGAGTGTGACATTCCTCCACCTATACAAGAACTCCTTATTAAATTTCAGAATAATTCAATTTTTTGTACATTTGTTCTTATAGCTTGTTATTGGCAGATACCACTGCATGAGGATGATCAGCAATATATAGCAATTCATTTTAAGGGACAGTCATATGTTTTTAGACATATGGCCATTGACCTCCTTACAAGTGGAGCTCACTTGATTAGATGTTTGGAGCTGGTTTTTTTAAACAATTGAATGGAAAAATCATCATGTATGTGGATAAGGTAGTTATTGCATTGGGTAGTATTAAAGAGCATCTGGAATGCTTATGAATGTTTTTCAAGAGTGTTCCTCTAAAAATGTCAAGACAAATTTAGAAAAAATGCACTATAACAGAAAAAAGAAGTTACTTTTCTTGGACATTTAGTCAATGAGCATGGAATCCAACCCTGTCCAGGAAAGATATCTGCTATACATCATTTTTCTATACATAAGACTGTGAAACAGTTAAAATCTTTTTGGTCTATGCAACTACTACCATTAATTTTATGAAAACTTTGCTGGAGATACTTTATATCTTTCTAGAGTGTTAAAAATAGTGAAAGAGGCAATGGACCACTGAACATACTCATGAATTTGATAAAATTAAAACTAATTTTCTAAAATACATTATTTTAGCATATCCTGATTTTAATAAAACATTTTATTTATAGATAGATAGTGGTTACTATGGTCTAGGAGTAGTACTTTATCAACATGATGATAATCGGATACTTCATGTTATATATTTCTTAAGTAGTTACTTAAGAGGGACAAAGCTGAACTACCCTATCATGAAAAAAAATTTTAACTGTTGTCTGGACATTCCAGAAATTGTATTAGTTTTTTCTAGGCTTGGAAGTGGTTGTGTTATCTGACCATAGAAGTTTGGAATTTTTAAATTGCAGTTATTTAAATTATAAAAGGCTTATTATATAAAGCATATATCTACAACAATTTAATTATAAAATGGTTTTTATTATAGGAAGAATGAATATCCCTGCAGATGTTTTTAGTCACTACCTTATTGGTCTGGTAGCTAAAAACCCTGATACTCTGAATATATGTCTTAATAATATGCATATTACAAAAGAAAAATCTATATAGAAAGATTATAAAAATCTCTATACAATTCAAAGTCAGGACATCAAATTAAATAGAATCATGAATATCTTAAATAGTCATGGTAATAAAACCCAAACTAATAAATATATTAAAAGAGTATGTCAAAAATATAAGGTATATCAAAATATTTTAATGTTTAAGGTAAATGTCAACAATCAGAAATCATGGAGAATTGTAGTTCTGCAATCCTTATTTGATAAATTAATAGTGAATAACTATAATAAATATGGTCATTATGGGTCTCCAAAAAATTTTTATATAATAAAATCTATATTTTATTGTAGAAATATATATAGGAGGATTATATAAAACATTAAATTGTGTGACATTTGTCTTATATCAAAATATTGTAATAAGTCTTATACAGGTGCACTGCAATCTATTGTTCCTGATTGGTATAATGAATTGTTAGCCATTGAGATTTATGGACCTCTTTACCCTTTTAACTGGCAAAAGTTTGTCTTAGTTGCATATAATGTATTTAGTAAATTGGTAGTGGCATATGCCATACCAAAAGCAAATGCAAAGAATGTTATTCAATATTTAATGAAAAATCAATGTCGTACTGTTGGTAAGTCTGATAGTATATTAACTGATCATGCAACTGCATTCATGTCTTACCAATCGAACCACTGGATTCAAATTCAAGGGATAAAACTCCATATTGCTCCATAAGGAATCTACAATTAAATCCTTATGAGCACATAATGAGAGAGTTAAGTAGCTTATTCTGAGTCTATATGACAGATAATCATACTCAATGGGCTTGTAAATTGCCTGAAATTGTCAATTATATAAATGTAACATCATAAACCCACTGGTCACTCTCCCATGAGACTACCTTATGGAATATGTGAATCTATTTTAATTAAAACTCCATTCCAAATAGTTAAAAAAAGTATTTATATTCAAATAGATTGAGAAAAGGCAAATACTAAGCATAAAATAATGGGGGAAATGTTAAATGGTTACCTAATAAGCCAACCCCATTCAAAGTAAATGATTCTGTATTGTTATGCACACCTCATGTAAAAGATGTTCAAAATAACAAATACTAAAAGTTTTTATGTTTATATGAGGGCCCTTACAAAATTGCAAAACAAGTTGGAGAGAATGTTTTTATGATTTCAACTCCAGAAAATATTACAGAAACATATAATGCACAAATCCTCATGCTGTATTCTGTTATAATATAAAACATAAGTGGTAAAATTACATTGCAGGAAGAATTGTTTTAAATAATGTGATATTTTAAGGTTTATGAATTTTGTATAGGTAGATTAATAGGCAAAATATTTGATTTTAAGAGTAAAAAAAATGATTTGGTTGGTTGTTTTTGGGTAGTAAGATAGTAGAGATCAATATAAGAAAATTTTTAGGATAAGCAATATAAAATTTAAAATTAAATGAAGGGTGGAGAAATTGTGCTCTTTTTATTGGGATACCCTATCATCAAAATAAATTGGGAATAAACTGTATTATATACAATTTTAAATTTTATAAAACAAAACTTAAATAAATAATCATATTTATTTATTAAATTTTTGAAAAATAACTATTTTAATTACTCTAGGATTTGAACTTGGACTTAAATAATTTGAGCCAGTATAAATAAAATTGTTAAGATATTTATTTTTTAAGGTATCTAAATGATAAAATAAACAAAAAAGTATAAGTTAATAACATTTCGTAATAAAGAATAATTTGATAGTAATTAAAATGATAAGGAAATCCAAACCTAATTTGATAAAGGAAAATATGCATTAGATAGATAAATAATTATGACTTTGTGTATTTGGGATTATTTACCATAACTATTTCTGGTCAAATCTTAAATTAATTTTTAACATAAATGATTAACCTTCATTTTTTGAATTTTGTGATTAAAAGTTCAAAGGATTAATTTCCAATTTAATCTGTATAAATAAAATATAATGAAAATTGTTTAAATAATATTTTATTCAGTTTCTAAAAATATATTTTTTTAGTATTAATAAATATTTTAAAAGATAATATTTGTTTGTAAAAATAGTTCAGCTATAGGAAAATTAACCAATAAAAAAGCACAATTTCAAAAACATGAGAAAGCAGACTATATTGTTGGAAAAGGTTTTTTTTTTTTTTTTTGGGGGGGGGGATCAGTTACCGATTGTAAAAATATAAACTATGTAACAGTTTTGTTTTTTTTGTTGTTGAAAAAAAAAGTTTGCTGAAGTTTTTAAATCTTATTACTTTTTTGTAAAAAAAAATCTAGTAATTAAAGATGATTAATTTAAGAACTTGGAATTTTATAGTAACAAGTATTCAGTAAGATGATCAGCTAATAACAAAAAAAATTTCTGCTGGCTAAAAACAACCATCAATAAATTCATTGGAGTATTCTAAAATCATTATATTAAGAAAATAATAAACCAATGAAAAGAAAAAATGTATATGTGTAACAGGAGGAATGAACTGTAAGTAATATGTTAATATATAATTGTAGAATTAAGTAAGACCACATAACATAGGTTTTTTAAATGTCATCATATTTATGAAAGACTAAAATAGAATAGATATATGAATAATAGAAAAATCAGTTGTGACAAATCTAATGATATGCTTATCAAGGTAATTGAAATTAAATTGAAAATAAACCTGAATGGAAATATCTGTTTATTAAAAAATGTGGTTAATACTCAAACACAAGTTATGAATGTTTCTCTGAAAAAAACGTTGTGAAAAGAAAAAACTAAACAGATTCTCATCAGTAAACCTAACTTTTAAGTATAAGGAAAATTTTATAATAAACTATAGATAGTGGTCAATGGAAATGAAAAATTTTGACAAAGTATTATATTTATAGAGAAAAAATTATAGCAGTTTACAGAAAGACTGAAATATTTAATTGTTCATACTGTTAAGCAATAAATATGTTTCCACAATCAAACAATAATCAGTCACATTTAATTAGCTTAAATTAAATATAATTTTTATTAATAAATATGTATCAATTATTTATAAAAATATCTATATATTTAGTAAATAAATCATAAACCATCAACATGTACACATATGTGCTAATTGAATGTACAATAAAACATTATATTAACCATAATTTCATACTTACATATGTGATTGCATATTTTAGTCTTTAATTATTTATTAGCAATCTCTATTTACCACAAATGTGTTACAGGGCATTCCTAATTTCCAAAATAAGAGAAATTAAAATATATCTTCAATTTAGATTTCATATAAAAACATCATATATATTGTACCCTCACTTCTAGAACATTTATAATAATAATAAATTGGTTTAGTTCAGATAAGTAATCATGTTCATCTAAAATGTATCTAATCAATAACAACTATATTCTATAATACTATATATCATTAATTAATTCAAATTAACAAATAATAATATGGTTTTGTTTCCTAAATTAAATAAATAAATATCTAATAAAATCATGAGACTATGAAGTGAGTTTACAAGTGGCAAGACAAATACATTGAGCCAATATCCCAAAGGATATCACCTCAATGGAATAAGATTACTATCTTCTCTCTTATTACTTTAAAACAATAAATCTATAGTACTCCTATGTCTTTAATAAAATTAATTAAGTAAATGACTCTTAATAAATTAATCTGAATATCTCTATCAAAAATGATTTAGCTCAAATTATCTTGGGTTCTTTTAAAATAATTCTAAATAATTATAACTTTTGTAATTAAGTATGATAAGGGATTTAATATCATTCCCAACTACATCTGACTAATACTAATAATAATAAAATAATAATATTAATCTTCAATTTATAATTTAATCTCATATCTTTTCTTCTTGTAATATTACTCATGTATATCACATAATAATAATATAATGTAATCTTCTATTATCCATATGGCATCTTAGATAAACATATATGGTATGATCTTATAATCTGAGAATATGTGGCAATCACTAATAATATAAATCTGTGTAAATAGTCTATGGTTATTCTATGACCATCATAATAATATAATAAATGAAATTTCTTAAATAAAAATCATATCAATAAAACATTATAACTCTTAAATATAGCTTTATTTATATTGTGCAAATATCATGTCTTAATTTTAATTATCTGTGATTATGTAATTGTGATGTGAAGAAATTGAGTGGACACCAAGATTTATAAACAAAACTTAACAAATTTATTAATAAACTTCAACAATAAATTACATACAGTATATACAGTCATGAATGAACTTTGTTTTACTCCCATTAAGGTAATCTCACAAAAAATAGATTAAATAAAATAAATATAAGATACAAAACAGTGCTTTATAAAATACCTATCATCAAAACATTACCATAATATCTTTATGGCCTCTATTAAGTTTCTTTAAATCAGTACATTGTAATAATATCATTTAAATTATTACTTCAAGATACATTTATCATTTGTTATTGAGTTCTTTTCCAAAATACTTTTGTTATTTCATAAAATTATTCCTAACTCATTAATAATGTAAATAATCCTAATTAATCACACAGCCATTAACCTAGACTGCTTACTAATCATTACTTTAATGTTCAATAAAATGTAAGTATTGATTATAGAATAATTTTTTTATAAAATTATGATCACTTATATTCTTCAAACAAGATTTAATTATATCTCTTTTACATGTAAAAAATATGCATTAAAATTAAACCTTTTAAAACTTAATAATTCAATAATATCTTTTAAAACACACTTTAATCATCATTTATTCACTTGTAATAAATAATAATTAATTCCAAATATATAAAAGTTTATGATTCTTTATTAACAAATTATAATCTTGTACTCTTTACACTTATTTATATCCTTACTTTAAAACAATATAGCCCAACTTATCTTCTTCAATAACAATTCTGCACTTCAAATTTATTCATTATTTTATAGTTTAAAATACTATCCTTTACGATGCAATCTGAGCAATATCGATAGTAAATACACAAGTAGGTATACGGAGTAAATCAGATTTTAATTTAATAGCACTTATATTAAATAACCATCATGGTAACAGTGTATCATAAAATTGAGGTATGACTTCTTTATCTCATCACCTCTACTAATAAACATAATGTTCAAGCTATTTAACATACAGAAAATAACACTACCATGAACATATACAAGCTGCATAATAACCACCATTGTCTACACTTATTCCCATATAAACAAATCCTACATAAAATATTATCTTGGTTCCATTTAACTTAATACCAAGCTTACATCGCTAAATCCATTCCTACATTCTTATAACAATAAATAAATTCATGTCCAAAATAACAATCTAACTAATCAATAAAAAAAAAGATTATTTTATCCCTTAGTAACTTTAAACATAAATACAACAATCAGTATTGATATCCCAGTTTATTATTTTGATCACTTAAAATAAACATTAAATTCAGTTATAATAGAATCATATACTTATAGTGTCCCTTATATTAAAATGGACTCATAATATTATTAAAAGTATGCATATTTTAACATGAATAAATAAATTACAAGCTATGTGTATGCATTGTGGTTTTCATATCCATTTCATACATCCACACTAAAATATACAGTAATAAAATACATAATAAAATGATCAATACTCTTGTAATTATTACCATCAATACTACATCTTCATTGTTGATTATTACATTAATATTTCTGGATCATGAACTAAATAAAACATTATTTAAATATCACTCATTCCACATCATCATACTTTAAAAATATTAAGTTTTTTTTTAATTATTAAAGATTTTTTTACAATAATTAATTACTAGGTTAGTAAATAATTTAATGTTCCATGTTCCTACCCTATTTTTATTCTATAAGCATTATTATGAAAGTTAGTAAAAATAAGATTTAAATTCATATTTACAAAAATAAACTTCAACAAAGTTCATTATAGAAAATGTCCTTTTCCCCCTGTACAGCATTTATTGACAAAAACATCTTCCTTTGATGCCAACAAAAACCATGCATGCTCCAATGGTTCCACTTTCATGACATGTCCAACAATTCTTTTTATAAAAATAAATAAAATAAAATAAAAGTAAGTCAACTTGTAAAATATTCCACTTGCAAAACAAATAGTTCAAGGTTCTTTTTTATCTCCAACAGTAATGGTTAAATGCATTTTTTAATCCTCTATTATGACATATATCTTCTAAAATTTTATTACTTTCAGTTAAATTTCCCACTGGTCAATGTTTTTTGATACAATAATCAGCATCCATGGTATTTATCATATAGTTTTAAAATATTTTTTATAAATAATTTTCCGAAAAAATCTTTTGTATGTCCAGCATAGGACAACTAACTTATTTTAAAGATTTTTCCAATCTAATATAAATTATTTTACTAGTAATATTCATTTCTAATTTTTTAATATATATATATAAAAACAAAAAAAGACTTATAAATCCAATAAAAAATATTATATTTCAATCAGAGGACTGGTTTTCAATACTTCTTCATAAAGAAATATTTCAGCATCTTAAATAATTACTATTTTTACGTTAAATGTTTTCTTTTTTTTAAAAAAAAAAAACTATTCTATTTTAAAATAGCTTTTCAGAATAAAAGATTTCCCATTTTTCTTTCCATCTTTGATGAGATTTTCTGAATCTTCTCCGTGAAGTTCTATTTATTAAATTTACTATTAAGATAGCTGACCGCTTAACATAGGCAAAATTATGTGCCTAGTTGAAAAATAATAATTCAATTTTTCCATCCATAAATTTAAATTCAGTGATGACTTTTCCATGTTTAAGTTGATGTTAAATTAGATTTAATAAATTAGCAGGCAAGGAAATACTTAACTTTTTAGCCACAAATCTCTATAACACACGATCTTATGATACTGAATTAATATCTCTTTTTTTTTACAATTTAAAATAATAAAATTGACTATTACTAATATACGTAATTAACTAAAGTTGTAGTAACAATAACAACAATAGTAAAAATTAAAATAATAGCAATCTGCGAAATTTTTGCAGCTCTTTTATACTCAAGCCTACTACACATTTGATTGGTCAAATTAAACAATGCTTACTTCTTACGACCCTGGGAAAACAACACTGGATTAAAGTTAAAACAAATAATAATTTACTAATATTTATTTTTTATTATATTATTTAATTCTTAATTACTTTTCAGATTTTATTTACACTTAATAAATACTCTAAAATAACTTTTAAAAATCACATTATATTATTTATTACTATTTCTATCCTTCTTTTAAACAAAATGTATTTATTTTCAAAACAAAATAAAAATCTGATTTTATTTATTACATTCATTTTAAAGACCCAATTTAATATTCATAACAGATAATATTATTTTATCCTTGAATAAACAAATCTACTATTTTTAAATCTTATATTAGAATTTTAAATAATTTTGCAACTTTACTAGAAAAACTTCTCAAGCACATGTGTGAATACCTACACATCATGTGATTCACAAAACTACATGAGATGCTAATAATTTAAATGAAAATAAAATAAATAATTTAATTTATAAAATATTACATAAAGATAATATTATAGCAAAATTTATAATAATTATTCCAATATTATAAATCCAACTATGAATTTTTCTTCCACATTATTACTTCTAATTAAATGATTTTTAAATAGAATTATTAAATATAATTATTATTATTAAATAGTCTATTTGTTTAACCTTAAATTACTACTTTTAAAATTTACTTTAATCATTTATTTATAAGACTTATTAAATCAGTATTTATTATGGCCAACTTTCCCACCATACAATCTTATAATTATTTTTAGTTAACTGTTAACACAATATTATACAGCAATTATTCTTACTTTCCCTAACTAGATTATTAAAAGATGATCAACACATAACATACATCATTCCCTTACTTATCTTCAAAATTTAAAATTTTCCAGTAAATTGATCTAAATAATCCTTTCTTACCTAAACAAAACGGTACTATAGATAGATAGATAGATAGATAGATAGATAGATAGATAGATAGATAGATAGATAGATAGATAGATAGATAGATAGATAGATAGATAGATAGATAGATAGATAGATAGATAGATAGATAGATAGATAGATAGATAGATAGATAGATAGATAGGTAGGTAGGTAGGTAGGTAGGTAGGTAGGTAGGTAGGTAGGTAGGTAGGTAGGTAGACAGACAGACAGACAGACAGACAGACAGATAGACAGATAGACAGATAGACAGATAGACAGATAGACAGATAGACAGATAGATAGATAGATAGATAGATAGATAGATAGATAGATAGATAGATAGATAGATAGATAGATAGATAGATAGATAGATAGATAGATAGATAGATAGATAGATAGATAGATAGATAGATAGATAGATAGATAGATAGATAGATAGATAGATAGATAGATAGAGATAGATAGATAGATAGATAGATAGATAGATAGATAGATAGATAGATAGAGAGATAGAGAGATAGATAGATAGATAGATAGATAGATAGATAGATAGATAGATAGATAGATAGATAGATAGATAGATAGATAGATAGATAGATAGATAGATAGATAGATAGATAGATAGATAGATAGATAGATAGATAGATAGATAGATAGATAGATAGATAGATAGATAGATAGATAGATAGATAGATAGATAGATAGATAGATAGATAGATAGATAGATAGATAGATAGATAGATAGATAGATAGATAGATAGATAGATAGATAGATAGATAGATAGATAGATAGGGAGAGAGATAATATATAATTGATATAATCAAAGTAACTTTGTAAACACTACTTAAAAAAACTTGAATATTTTTAAATAATAAAATAACAATTACTATGGCACAAGATATGAGTTTAAACTTATGAAAAATGTAATTCTCTCTACTTTTAGTATGTCAATAGACTACCATTAAATTTAAAATTATATTCATCTATCAATAAATACAATACATTTTAAATAATAATTATTTGTCTCATATGATGTTACACACATAAGAATTATTGTATATTTATGATGATATAAAAAGAAATTTTTTTTGTAAGCAAGGGTTATTTTAAAATAATATGAATAAATAGGTGTTCGTTTTTTACATAGGATGATACAATGGAATTTACACTGCATCATATCAGGAAAAATAGATCAAACGATTTAATATAATCACATAAGCTAGTAAATATGACTTTTGTACACCTTCTTCTGTTTGCATTCCATCTTTATAATACATGTAACATCCATTTTAAAGGATAAAATATTTCAATGGTTTTGTTAATAAAGCAATTTTTGTAGTTTTTCTTTTTATAATAAATTAGTCATTTTCTCATAAAATTCCTTCAATAAGCTCGCCACCTTCATAGGTAAAGAATGTTATTTTTTCTCTTACCAATTTTAAAGTCAATTATATAATTTTATGGTGAATATAAAAAAAAAATAATGCAAAAAAATACATGCTTCCCTTCAAAGCAAAAACAAGAGAGAGAAATCTAGAGTTCAAATTTTTCAGTTCTATTTATAAGATTTCTTATTGACATCAATGTAGCCATAGTTGTTGTTTATATTCACTCAATTAAGCAATTTCTGGTTGCATTCTTCTAATAAAAATATGTTATTGCATAATAATGACAAGAAAAAAAATCATTTCTAATTTCTTACATGTAATAAAAATTTACGTTGCAAAATACAAGTACTATTTTTTTATTTTAACAAAAATAAACAATCTATATCATATTTTCAATATATATGCAGTAGAAATATATTTCAATACATAACTTCTAGTATAATATGCAAATAAGAAGGACAAATACATTTGAAATATGAAAGATATTTGTAGTGTTTATAACTTAAAATTGAGAATGCAGTAACAAAAGAGAAACTTATTTAATTCAAATCATTTATTTTATTATTTGCATATTTATTTTTCTTTTTAAAAATTAATAAACTCAAATTATAATCTTACAAAACAATTAATAATAAACAACTTTATATTAATATTATTGTTGTCATGGCAACACAGCTAATATTTCATAAGTTAACATATCATTATCCCAAAAGCAAATAAAAAAGAAAAAAAATGTCTGACATCTTATCACATATACAAAATGCATGTCTCTTGTTGAATTTTACTTGCAAAGATCTAGTTTTTCATATATTGAATTAAAGGTAGTATTATAATGTTATATGAGTTTCTATTTTATTTATCATTATTAACATATCAGTAGACTGCATTTAATATTTAAGTGAAAATTCATATAATTAGAGTAGTAATTTTTTTCTCATAAGTGTATGAAAAATAATTGCATTATAATGCTATGTAAAGACAACCAATCTTTCAAGGAAATTATTTTTAAAAATAATTTTGATCTAGTTTTAGTGAGACCATGTTTTAATCTAATTAAAAATTTAGAGGTCATTTTATTTAGTTATTTAGATAAATATGTGAGTGTGTGAGTGTATTATTTTCATTGGATTAGGAATATAACCCAATATTTGAACTAAATGATTTCCAATCTCCTATTGAAAACTTTTCTATTTCTTTTGTGAAATCAGTGTAATATTATTAACACAGAGGTATTTCTTGTTGTTCTGTTTCTGGAAATCCAGCATCTTGAACTGTGAAGTAGATTATCTTGTAAAATTTTATTTCTAGTATATTTAACATTTAGCATCATATAAAATTTTCTGTTATATAGCATTTTGACAAATAAATTAATAGTTTTTCAGCATTTAAGAATTTTAGAAACTTTTAAAAGAATACTATTTTTCCAAACAGATTTACAATATGAGATGAAATCAATAAAGACACCATCAGATTTTAATTTATTTTGAAAGTCTTTTTTAAAGTGGGTGCCTAGAGATAAAATTTGTTTATAGCAAATTTATCAAGGCTTAAACCCACTCTGCTCTTTAAGTGTACTGTTTTCAACTATTGAAAAATTTGGTCTTAATATAATTCTTTGAAAAAGTTATAGGGATAATGACATTGGGTGACTTTTTTATTGTCACTAATTTATATGTTTTAAAGACTAATAATTAGGCTTTTCTGTCAAATTTTTTGAAAATTTTCTATGTAAATAATGGAAGTTCATCATGTTTTAATTTTAAGTATTAAGACATTTAGCAACTTAAGATATAAACTATTTAATTAAATAATGTTTCAAAATTACTTATACCAAGAATAATCCTGGAAACATATCAGATCAAATTATTTATCTTTAACATTTTAATACAATCTGTAATTTGATGTATATATTTTCCAAGTGCATTAAGTTTGTAATTAAGAAGTAATATATTGATAATAAAAAATTAAACTATTTAACAAATATACATGCAATAAATAATATTATACTAAAACTAAAATTTTAAATAATTTATTTTCAAATAATTCCCAAATGAAATTTGAAAAAAATATAAAATGGATTTTAAATTATTTAAAACTTTCAAAAGTACATACATCATTTTTAAAATAAAAAAATGTTTAAATAAGTAAAGCTTCAAATATAATTTAATGAAATAATAAACAAATAATTATTATATTTGAAGGCATTTGTACAAAAAATGTTGATTTAAAAAATATTAAATAAATCATTTTAATTTATATACATTTATGTTTACATTATAAATTTGAAGATACTACTTTTGCCTGGTTATCCAAATTTGCACCACAGTAGCTTGCATTCAGAGTGATTTCTCAAACATGTTTCATTGCACACATGCTGAATCACTCTATAAACATATATGTAATTTTGAATAATTTCATTTTATGTATTTTTGAAATCTAATAGAAATAATTTAAAACATTATATGTATTTATAAAAATTGGCATTTATAACTCAAATCAGCACTACAATATACTTTCACATACTAAATCACAATTTATTACATGTGAATGTTGACTTGTTTTAAAATTTTTATTTAAGAAGTATATGAATATAAACTTCAGATGTAACAATACAGATTACTTTGAGGAAAGTTTGTTTTATCTAATCATTATTATTATATCTATTTTATTTATTTTTTAGATTCATGAGTGTGTGTTTTATTAAATCTACTGAGTATCAATTGTATTATGATATTTAATAATAACAATAGTTGATATTGTACATTTTAAAATATTTCTGAAATAATCTTTAACTCAAAAAATGAGAATATATTTTTCAAATTATTTTCAAAATCTTCATAAATCATTTTTAAAAAAATATGGCACTGCTAAACATTCCTTATAATCAATTAAATAAAATTGTACATTATATTTATATATTTGGTCTTATCTTAAGCAGAAAGCTAAAAAAAATTGTCAACTCATTTTATATTTTCAAATAAATAGGCACATTCATTAATTATTTGTATTGCAATATAATATGGTATCAGGAGAGAGATACATCTTATTTTATTAGAAATAATTTATCATAATAACAGCATTCTATAAAACTGATTTTTTTCTGAACTATATGTACCATACAAATATGTATAGTACATTATCATTACAAATATCTTACCTTTTTAAAAATATTACAGAGACATTTATAATATAATTAAATTGTTCAAAAGATACTTAACAATAATGTTAACTAATGTTATTTGCATAATTTTTTGTTTCACAAAAGTTTTAATGAGAACTATAATTTTTGACTGAAAAATCTTAACTGGCAACTGACAGATTAAAATATTATAAAATAAATTGTGAACACTCTGATGAAGACTGCTGGACAGTCAAAACTCTCAGGAAAATAAAAAAGTTCTATTATTTTTTTGCATTAAAGTGTATATGAGGGTAGTTATTATAAGCAATATATATATATATATATATATATATATATATATATATATATATATATATATATATATATATATATATATATATATATATATATATATATATATATATATATATATATATATATATATATATATATATATAGAAATGCAAAGAAAGGAAAGAAGAAGAATAAAATTATATACTTCTATTTATGTTTATCTTATAAAAGCACATATATCAGGGGGAATATATTATTTTGCAATGCAAATATTTAAAAGTGAAAGTTTGAGAAATATATATTTTAAAATTTCACTTAATATTTCTGTTCAACTTCATAAATAAAAATATCCAGTAGTAATATATCATACACAAGATACATCCTGAGTGAAAAATGTTTGAAAATTATGAATTAATATTTATACCATTATCTTAAAAACGAATTCATGTTTGAATTTAGAACAATGATAGATTTATTTAAAATAATTAACTATCATATTTATTGTTTTATTGGACTGTGCATATACCTAGTATTCAATCATTTATCTACTTATTTATTTGTTGTTATTATTTAATGTTTTGCTATTACATAAATTATATTCTGAAAAATAAATTTCATTTTATGCATCCATTCATCTATCTATGTATCGTGGTTTGTAATTTATAAGCCACAAAAGGCAATAGTTTTAAGTCAAGCATTCTATAATACATCATGACTATTAAAATATAAAAATTAGGATCCAATTCTAGCATCAATATTTCTAGTGTGTTGTCCATCAATGAGGTGTTATGTGAAACAAGTAGAACTAACATAGTGCATATTAATTCAATATTTTAGTTTACATAGCACTTACAAATTGAAAATATTAGTAAGTTTGGATAAAGAAATAAATTATATTTAATTTCTTTTCTCAGGCTTTATTCATAAATGTTATTATACATTTAGATGTCATGATATTCAATAAAAATATATATTTTATATATAAATAACGATTACATAAAAATGCTATTGCCAATGTGTGGCATCAATATACTTTACAATTACAAGATATGTTTAAATTTAATTTTATATATACATTGTAATGATCTGATTCATATAACAAATGCTATTATTGCTTTAAAATAGAAAAATATCATTTTATAATGGATCTGACCACATACTAGTATACCTTTCATGAGTAAATTATCAGCAGAATATTATCAGAATCAAACACATGCTATAAGTATGCTTAATTAGCAATTTAACTACAGTTATTCTTTGTGATTATATTTAAATATAAGTTATTGTTATGATTATTATCATGCCAATGGTAATCATGTGGCATAATAGTATAAATAGACAGTCATCAATATTTCTTTCTGCATAAACACAAATAAGAATTAAATAACTAGTTATCTATTAAATGTTATATAATTATGTATTAGTCATTAAATGCTATAATCATTTAATGTCTATCATTATCAGTGACAGGAATCTGATACAATGAATCTGCTGGCCATATATGTAAACAACAGAAAATATAATAAAGTATGTGAATATTAAATATAACATTCAATATTTTTATGACTATCTAATTTTTTCTAAAGAAAATTATATTAGAGTTCTTACACATATCTTATTATCTATTATTTATAAAGCCATTTTATGAGTAGCAAAAAACTTTCATGAGCCTACGTGTATAAAAGTATATACATAAATATCTATTTGTCTGAAGGTTTGTAATGATGGTATATTATAAGATGTGATATGTTGGAATATTTTTATCATTTATGAGCGCATGTTGAATGTATAGAAAATTTTAAATTTTATTTAAACTTTCCAAATAAAAACAACTTGTTAGTAATAACACACAAATAGACAATACAGTTAGTAATTACACAACGTTTTGAGTAGTATTATTCTCCACTCTTTTTCAGGTGTTGCTGGCCTATATGCACAGTGACAATATTTGCTTAAAAGTTTAACTCGCACCTTTAGAGCCTTGAATATCGAATTTAAGGCAAATGCCTTTGACCGAATAGCTCAGTTGGTAAAGTGTTTGCCTTAAATTTGATATTCAAGAATCTAAAGGTGCGAGTTCAACTTCTAAGCGAATATTGTCATTGTGCATATAGGCCAGCAACATCTGAAGATGAATGGAGAATAATACAACTCAAAGCGTTGTGTAATTACTAACCTGTATTGTCTATTTGTGTATTATTACTAACGAGTTATGTGTATTTGGAAAGTTTAAATAAAGTTTAAAATTTTCTATACATTCAACATTCGCTCATAAATGGTGGAAATAGTCCAACTTATCACATCTTATAAATATATATTATAGTATTAAATATTTATTAAAATAATTTAAAATATTGATTAGTAAATGTATTAACTAATTTAAAGTAAAAAATTAAAAGGTCTAACAAATGTTTTTTTCAATAATATTAATAAATTACTACTCGTTTTGACTTACTTATAGACATTATTACATTCAATTTAATATCAATACAATCACAGATATATATATATATATATATATATATATATATATATATATTGAAGCAGTTGGATCTAAGTTCGATCCTAGCTTCATGATCTTTCACATGTAGCCAACTTCAAACCCTTGTACTAACCTTGAATTTCCGATGCAATGGGGCTTTATACATTCAGTCCACGCTAGTTTTCTTAAAGAAAAACTATTATAAATGTGTGTTAAAATTAACTCATTTGAGATTTATACTAATCATTTCTATTAATAAATTCATGTTAGAATTATTCATGAATTTATATATATATTATAACTGCGTGGATTGTGCGTATATATTTAAAAATATTTAAATGTACATATTCGTTCTAAAGTTTCATTGGGTCGGAAATGTTTTATTTTACTTTAAATAGTTTGTTCAAATTTTTAGTGATTAAAAGCTACATTCTTTCGATAAGCTTTCAGATTGTCGCTTTCCAAAAACAATGGGTAAAGTTTTTATTAATTAGAAAAAGATAAGTATTTAAAATTTAAGGACGGTCCTAATTAAAATCATTTTCTGATTTTAAAAATTCATTTTCTAATTAGAAAATGAATTCAAGTTAATAAGTTTGAAAGCCTTATTGAAGGAATGTATCTAAAAACAACTAGTAAATTTTTGTAAGATTGATTAGGAAAGAAGCGCTAGCCTGAAGGCATCAGATACAGTATAAAGAGCCCAGGAAAAGTTTACAAGCAGCTATTATTCTGCATTAAGAGAAACCATATATATTTCATTAGAGAAGAAGCTGCCCAGTTAAATTATGAAGTAAAATAGTGTTTCTACCATGGTGGTGAGGGGCTTAACTTCAGGAGTCTGACTACAGTTCCTGAAGTCCCCTGAAAATCTTCAATGTGGCTGTAATATAAAAAGTCATATACCAATCGTAAGCTGCATAAACCTTAGAGAAATCCTTCAAAATGTCATTCAAATAATTTTCCAAAATGTGCATCTACATTTCATCCAACTGGACTCTGCCATGTGTAATTTAAGGAGCCAACCATGAAGAAATGGTAATATCTTTCTTATATGAACCGCTACTTTCTCACCGGTCTTCGAACTTTATTTTATACTACCTTTAAATTAAGTACTGTTAAAAGCTCTTCTCTTTCCTTAATGTATTAATGCTATTTTAAATTATGTAGTAATTCTCTATTTTAATCTGTAGTCTTTAAATTTAATATTTGTTAACTTTCTCTTTTCTTACGATGGCGGTTCATTTATTATATTATATATATTTATTGTGTGATTTATTAATGTTGTTTATTTTTTATTATATGCCAATAATAACTTCAACTCTATAATAATTTCCTTTGTTGCATTTGCCTTGTTAAATAATAATATATTTATTTTTACAGTAATTCTTACCCACTAGAACTATTTTGATGCAGTTCTATTAATTATTGAGTTGAAGGATTTGTACAATTTTTGCTATTTCATTAATGGCTCATAACAACAAATTATTAGCTCAATTTTTAACCTATGCTCCTGGCCACTTTACTGAATTTATAATAGTTATTTATTCACATTAATATATTGTTTCACAAAAAGGTCGATAAAGGAATTAAATGAATATATATTCTAATTCAAATATTATACTTTCTATTAATATTCAGGGAGGGCATGAGATTTAGGGTATAATTAAAGTATTTTCTAATTGCATTAAATATTTGTTGATTAAAGCATGTTTGACTTTAATTTAACTTGATCAGGTCATCACGTAGAGCATTTGTTATATAAAATGGGTTTTATTATTAATTAAAAGATGATTACCCAGTCATCATTTTTCCGAATGTTGCTGATGTGAGCTATCTCCTGCTTCACAGGCTTGTCCTCGGTGATATTACTGTTCATTAAATTACATAGGAATAAAGTACTTCCTCACTTACTCATTTTATATTTGGAACACCAAAGGTTCGAGGCTATGACCCAACCTGGTTTTCTGTGTTCTATGGATTCTTCATATAGGGCATCAACGACTTCTCAAATACAAGTGCCCTGCTATTTTCTCAAATCACAGACAAGCCATTATTTTTCATATTTATTCTTATAGCTCTTAAGTCATCAGTACCATTTATTTCTCAGTTCCAGTAAAGCCCACTCTCATGCTCATAAATGAGGATGAATTGCTTTTATTAAATTTGAACAAATTCATGTTTATTTATAATTAAGTAAGTTTTCTATTAAATATTAAAGTTATGCCCTAAACACGTATCTTGCTCTTTGTGAATTGATTTACGAATGTGAAAATAAATCTCACATTCTTTCTTTTAGAATTTGAATGATAATTTCTGTCACATTCAAATACCTTTATCTACTTTTACTTCCTCATCGGAGTATATATATATATATGTTAAAACGAAGATTTTCACGGGTTAAATATATAAAATACATATTTTGCGGGTTCATCCGTGTTAAAAACTTTTAATATCAATATACTGACATTTCGACTTGGTCACACAAGCCATCCACAGAGTTATAACTCTGTGGATGGCTTGTGTGACCAAGTCGAAACGTCAGTATATTGATATTAAAAGTTTTTAACACGGATGAACCCGCAAAATATGTATTTTATATATATCTTCTAGAATATTGCATAATCGTATTGGCATATAATAAGGACTGCCATTCTTATTGTAAATATAAATTCCGTTTAAAGACTAGAGATAATCTATATTATAATCTAAAAGTTGAACAAAATTATTATTATTATTAAACATTTTATTAACACATTTGGTTTTTAACTTTCTTTCTTATTCAATAATTATTTTTAATATTAATGCTCGCTGTCTGTATTGGCAACCCGAACACATATATATATATATATATATATATATGAGTTGACTTATAAAGACTCTTAGTTATTTTATTATACTTCATTAGAGTTAAATCAGAGGTCTCATTAATCATCATCACCGTTCCTTGGCACATAGTCATGTACCATCGATATATGTCATCCATTAATTTGATCTGAGCTTCTGAGTTGGGTTTGAATTCAGTTTGAACTGCCTGAGTTTGAATATATATATATATATTGTAAATATCGATAAGTCTATCTATATTTTAAAAATTATCATTTGTTATATAAAAAAAAAAACCTCTTTGAGTTGATGTTTATACATGAAGTATTATTGTTTATGGTTATTAGGTATAGTTATTGTTTGAAGTTATTATTTTATTTATATGTTGATGGTACATCGTTATGAATATTTAATTATTATAAATAAATGAAGACATATAAATTGTTGATTATATAAAAAAATTATTTTATTTGCAGTGATTATTAAAAAAATGCAATATTATTATTTATGTATATTTTTAAAGCTGTCAAATAAATTTTCAATTTAATATTTTTAATATATATATGCTTGATATTTTTTTTTTTTTTAATGTTAATTGTTTAAAAGAAAACATGTGTAATGAGGGTTTTAAAAACAGCATTTGCTAGCATGTGAAACAACAGCAACAACAATAAAAGAGGCCATTATTATTATTATTAAGATAGTGATAAAACCAACTGAAGGATAAAATTTTGTTGTACTTTGTGTCTTTGAAATTACCATTCTTCAGAATATTGGAATAAGATAGATTTCTATGGTAAATACATAAATCATGACAGGCTAATAGGGATATATCGCAGCCAAGAGGCTGCACCATTTTCTTTCATTTATTCCAAAGCAGTTTTAAAAGAAAAAACTAAGAAAATTTCAATACATATATTTCATCGCGTCTGAAGCCGAAATTTGACATAGCTATCTGGAATCTATAATGGTCAATCTAATAATAATCTGGAGGTAACTAGAATTAATATATTGGATTTAACACTTCAATTTATTTATTTATTTTTCAAGGAAAGAAATTTTAGAAGGATAAAAATATACATATATCCAAGAATTGACAATTTTCTCTAACGTGATAGTTTCCTCACCTTCACTAGAATGCATTCTAATATTAAATGGATAAAGAAATAAAACAAAGGAATAAGTTGACTTTTGAAGGAAAACTGGACATGTGAACTTTGAAAGGTAGTTAATAATTTTATATGTATAAATGATATATAAATATATTTTTGAGATCGATATTTTTGTTTACTTTTATTTTTCATTATAAAAATATAACGTTTTATAAATATTCAATTCAAGCGTCTTGTTTTCTAACAGCAATAAACGTTTAACAGGTGTCAAAATTAACACTTAAATAATTTAAAATCTTAAAGTATGGCTTATAAGTTTGGGTTGCATATGAGTTGTTATGTATATTTTAATAAGTAAATTTCTATTCGCAAATGTTTATTATAAAAAATTGTTTTATTATTAATTTATTTCCATTTTTTTTTTTAACTTTATATAATGATTCTTATGCATACCAAAACAATAATTTATATGTATTTGCTGTATATAATTTTTTTTTTATTATTATTTTAAATATCTGAAACATATAAATATGGATTTGTATTTATATTGATATCTACTTGTTAAGCACAGATATGTCTTTATATATTTAATATGTATACTTATTGCAAGTATATACGTATATTTATTATTTGGGTTTGTATTTAAGACATTGATATTACCTAAAATTAAACCATAATATAAAATAAAGGATGTACTATTTGTTTTATAAGTAATGCCTTTGTAATTTATTTAAAAGAGTATTAATATTTTATTCTTATTTTTCTTTTAGTGCCAAAGTCATTATGAAATTAATTGAATTCACAATTTAATAGAGGATAACTTCATATTTCACTTATTGTTTAGTCTTTAGGCCACTTACACATATTATTATTCATTGATATGTTTAGATATACATAAATTTACATAATTAGATGTGTATATTGGATTTAATAGAATTACCTTTGTTTCTGATATATAAATTTGATTAGTTAGTCACATCAACCTTGAAAATAAATTATAATGATAAATCTCATTGCTCTGTATGATTTTAGATTTATTTCATGTATAGCTAGTTGGAAGGGCATATAAACAATTTATTTAAATATAACTGGGATAATTTTGTTTTTCTTCATTTAAATCATACAATCTATTATATTAGGCTTTCTCAACAATTGGATTCATTTAGATTATATATATTCCATTACGTTTATCATCCAATGTTTGAAGCATTATTTTCTTCTCATATATTGATGTTCCATTACATTTGAGGTATAATATGTTTATATGATATATTGTCCATTACATTTGGCACCACAAACTGTTGGTCCCAGTTAACTGATGATTGGTATAATGGAGTAAAAGTATGTTCCATTACATTTGGACACCACAACGTGGTCAGCATAATATGTTTGTTTAATTATTCATTACATTTGGTGTATCAAAGTTAGGGGCTTGGTTAACTAATGATTATTGTTGCAAAAGTTCATATGTTTATTTTCATTTGAGATCATATATAAAGATACATTCCATTATATTTGGCTTTCCCAATGTTTGGGGCCTTCTTTCTTCAATTTAAATGGAATGCAGCAAGTACGTTCCATTACAATATATATGATCATTAAAAAACTATATATATATATATATATATATATATATATATATATATATATATATATATATAATAAAAGATCTTAAACAAACACATATCTGTGCATAAGATATGTCATATGAAATATATTTTAATTATCTAATTATTTTTATATATTTATAATATATTACTTTATGTATGACAATGATACATTAATTAGCTGTGATATGTTCATTCATATAAATAATTTCAGTTAACAACTTTAATTCTCTTTAATACTCAACTGCATAATTTTCAGAATTATAAAAATTACAAGCATATTTGATTTACGTCAAAACAAAATAAAATTAAAAATTATTTCTGTTTCTTCTATTCTAAAACCAATTTAGAACTTTCCAAAAGTAATTAAACAAGAGAATTTAAGAGCGCCTAAATCACATATTATAATCTTCAAGTAGTTTTTTGAAAGAGGGTTTTCAATGTTTCTTTTCCAGTCTATTTAAAACAGTTTGTTCTTTTGAAAGTTTTTTTTAAATGTCTGCAATCTAATAATATCTACTGAAATTCATTTTCTATTCACCAAAAACCAGGGAGAATAAAATAAAACCTGTAAAATATATATACTTTTTTACTTTTTATTTGTTTAATTAACATTATAATCAGTCTTTTAAAATAGTTTACCATTATATATAAAAGTGCTGGATATTTTCTATCAACTTACTTTTATGTGCTTCCATATATAAATACTAAATAGAATAAAACCAATAATCCCACCTCATTGTTGCGTTGGATATTGATACATTTATCCTTGAGCATCAAGAATACATAACACAACTAAATTTTATCTTAATTGTCCATATCATTTTAACGTAAAATATTTTTTTTCTCTTTTCTTGAGCTTGTTATTATATCTATGTAAATGTAGTAAAAAATATTAGTGGAGGACTAAGATATATATATATATTTAATTAATAAAAAAGTTTATGAACAGCAAAATAATGTTGTTTTTCTTTGTATTATATATCAAAAATGTTAAATTAAAGAATAGTTTGTTTTTTCAATTATATTTTTTCATTATTTTTTTTAAATATAAATATATTGTAAATACCTTTTAAAATTATTTTACATATCTATTAAAATATTTTTTTTTGATTAAACAGAATTTAATTTTGCTTTGCCAAAATCAGAAATAAATTTTATATGTGTAACAAAGGATTTTTTTTATATAGAATTTTAAATTATTTATTTCAAATATTAAATATTTTTTATTCTATTAATTAAAATTTAAATTATTCCAGACTTTATTTTAGATACTTACATAATGAGCATTGACTTTTTTTTTCATTTACACTATAAGGATATTTGCATATATATAATCAATGATACTCAATATTTATGTTGCATACAAGCAATATATCTCAATATAAGTATATCACAAAATTGTATATTACAAAATTAAATATTCTTGTGAATTTAAAACATAAATAGCTATAATGTAACCAGCTAATAGTCCGATGCAAATTGATCCATGATCTAATAATCAAACAAAGGATGTGTATGATTTACCTTGAGCTAACAGAGATGAATTATGATGCAATGTTATTATTAACTAATAGATCCTATAATATAACAAACAATTAATTTTAATTTGCAATTGTCCTGCCATCATATCTGAAGATTTATTCTAGTTTAATGAATGAAAAATATCTATTACAATTTTAAAAATTATATCTACTACTCTCTCTCTCTCTCTCTCTCTCTCTCTCTCTCTCTCTCTCTCTCTCTCTCTCTCTCTCTCTCTCTCTCTCTCTCTCTCTCTCTCTCTCACTCTCTCTCTCTCTCTCTCTCTCTCTCTCTCTCTCTCTCTCTATATATATATATATATATATATATATATATATATATATATATATATATTATAAGTATATATACTTATATATATATATATATATATATATATACATACATACATTATAAGTATATATACTTTTAAGTTAGATGTAATTAGAGGAAATTTGAATCCAGACTTTCAATCTTTCTTTAGTCATCTATTCTATCTTTAGTTATATAAGATGAAATGGATGACTAAGCAATTCTCTCTAATTGTATATATGAAAGAGGACTTGAACTCAGACTTTTAAAATTCCTATAACTATACATTCTATCTTATACAACTGATACACATGACAATGTACATGTGAAAAATATAAATGAATGTCCAATGTATGTATATCTAGCTAAATCAGCACTCATCACTTGGTTCTGATCACCATCTTTCACACATATATACAATCGGTACTAAATTTATATTATGATAGCAAATCTTCAAACTTTAATGGACAAACTGCAATCTTCTTTATCTTACAAATCTTCAGCCATCTATATTACTGATAATCTGATGATGACACACTCAAAGACCTTGTTGTTGCCAATATTATTGCCATACCCATGTTGATATTAAATCACTCTGACACATTACATATAGAACTTTAATATGCCCTTTTAAATACAGAAAAGAAGGATGGGCAGAGTACAGGCTAAACATGTAATATTCACATATAAATATATTGTTTATATTAAAACAATGTAATTAGAAGAAACTTGCACTCAGACATTCAAGCTCCCTCACAGGTACGCAGTCCATCTTATGCAACTAGTATACATGACTACATACATGTGAAAAATATAGATGATCTCAAATATATATATTTCATGCTAAAACAGCATGCATTAGTTGGTCCAAATCACCATTTTCCCCACATATATACAATCAGGGTTTAGCTTATATGAACATAGCACATCTTCAAATATTAACAAACTTCAATCTTCTTCATCTTCCATCTCTTCAATCATCCACATCATTAAAAATCTGATGATGGAACACTCAAAGCCCCTGTTAATGCTAATATTATTGTCATATCCATGTTGTTTTTTAAGTTACTCTGACCTCTCACATAATGAATGAGAATAAATCAATTTCAGAGTAATTAAATGAAAATATTATAGTCCTATATGTGAGGGGTCAGAATGTCTAAAAAATAATATGGGTATGACAATAATATTAGCATCAACTAGGATTTTAAATGTTCCATTACCAGATTTTTGATGACATGATGGATGAAAATTGGAGTTTACCTATTAAAATTTGAATATTTGCAATCTTAACATAAAATGAGCATTGATTATATGTATGTGTGGAAGATGGTGATCTGTACCAATTGATGAGAGTTGATTCAGCTTTAAATATATACAGCAGTGATCATTTATCATTTTCACATGTATATTGTCAGGTTTATTATTTGAATAAGATTGAGTGTATAGTTGAAAAGAAATTGAAGATGTGACTTCAAATATCTTGTAATTACATTAACTTCAGTATAGACAATATACTTATATGTGAATATTATATATATATATTGTAACCGGTCCCTTATTCAACCGATCGTATAGGGATTGAGAGCTCCGAAATAAACATGATATAGCGTAAAGCTTTATTTAATTTCCTATATCGATAGTTGTTCATTATCAACACAAGGGGGCGCCAGATACGATGATTTAATTTACAATTTAATTTCTCGCATCACCTTACGTCATATCAAAACGATTTCGAAGTCTTATCCCCGCCCATAAGCTCAAACTCCCAGCATGGACCAATAAGGGTCACTCAGGGTCGCGATGAAATTGTTTCAAGAATATCATTCTGGTAAAAGACACAATAATAACCAATAGAGAAGAAGCTTGGTTGATTTACAGATCGGTCCAAATATTGGGCCGGGACATTGGTTATTTGCAACTAGTACGAATGTTTGATTTATGCGTCCTTATATAAAAAAAAATTAGAAGCTTGTAATATCATCCCCCCATTATCATACAGTCCAATAGAATTATTCATATTATCTTTATTGACATTTACTTACACAGATTAATAATAGGCCCTCCCAACTCTTAAACCTATCTTAACTACATAGTAAATAAACATCGTGACTTACGGCACGATGAAATTTAAAGAAATAAACAAAACAAAGATAAGAAAGACAAATTTAAAAGTAAACATAATTAATTGCGTGAATAAATTTTAATTATAATACTTAAATATATTTTTTAATTATAGAGAATGATTTGAGGAATGCTCGACTTGTTTAAATAAAAATGGAATTTATTGAATATAAAAAAATGAAACATTAGTTAATAGCTTTATTTGCACACACATACACGCATTCTTGCACTCGCACAGAAAAGAACATATTATGCATAATAAACATGGATGATATAATATATTTCCTTCTTTTACATTTGAAGTTAGGTGTGTGTTATAATTTCGTTGCGAAAAGAAAACAATAATTCTGATCAAAGTTCATAACAGGAAAAGTCCTAAGATTTAAATATGAGGAATTATATAACGTCTGATATTTTATTCTACGAAAGTTGAGGTTAAAATATTAATATTCAAATATGAGGGATTATGGATCATTTTATATTTTGATTTTACGAAATGTGAATTTAATTAGTTATGAGATTGCCTTTTAAAGTATACTTAAAGAATGAATGGGAGCATAAAAGAAATAAAATGTTTACCTAGGATTTTGCGTAGTCTTCTGCTGCTTCTAATTTGGTGAGGGTTCGAACCGGTTGGATACTGTTTCCATAATAAGTGATTATTTATTTTATATAAGTTCAGCATAGTATGTTTGGACGATTCTTGTAAGTTAGACGGGACAACGTCATTGGACTGATTGGAGTACGATGTTTGGACGACACTGTTGTTGATCACTCATAGCGGTGGAGATGTTCTGGCGGCGGAGCGTCGATCAATCACTGAGGGGTTTCTTAGCCCATCATGACTATCGACGCTCTAAAGGTTAATTTCACAGTGGTCATATTGGATAGCCCGGATAAAAAAAAAAAAGTTATAGTTGTAGCTTCTGGAAGAATTTTAAAAAAGAACTATAAGCATAAGCAAAACAAAACAAAGAATGTAAAAACTGTAACCAAGGTGTTTAGACAAAGACTAAGACTCATATTTATATGGGTTGGCTATTATCTGAGGATCCAATCTCCACCCAGAGTTCAATATTCTCTGAGTTGTCGTTGGGGTCCGTGTCCTACGTAATGTTCATTCAATCCATATGCTTGAGGCAATCTTAGGTTTAGGCAATCTCATATTGCAATCTCAGTTAAAAAATTTATACTTATTCACACCTTTGATGCATACGTGCGTGTGTGTTTTAAGAGAACAATATAATCTTACATTAGTTTAAAAGTCGAGCATTTAATCTCAAAATCACCTCTATAAGCTTTTAACTTTCGCTATAGTTATAATTTAAAATAAACCCCTTTTTAATTACCCCCGCGGCATATACAAGTAGAAATTACTTATTGAGATTTAAAATGGCATATTAGTAATATTTTAATATTTTTATTTTTTAGAGGATATTATTATAATAGATTATATGAAAGCCTTAAATTATTTAATTAGAATTATTAACATTTTATTAACTATTTAATCAGAAATATTAACATTTTATTTTATAGTGTATTTTTATAAAGTATTGAAAGAAAATACATTTATTTTTTATCATAAATTGAAAGTAAATAAAATATAGAGTATTTACACTGCTTGTGTGTGTGGGTATATACATGTACTGACTTTGTCTCGGTACAATATATATATATATATGTGTGTGTGTG
>JAQFVV010000226.1:1313445-1443887 GCA_028023455.1 Epiperipatus broadwayi
GTGTGTGTGTGGTGACAATATTACACAATTAAGAGGCAGAAAATAATGTGTTGTTTATAATACTAGAAGTAATATAAAGATCTCTAGTTAGTGCCAGACCAAAAAAAGACACCAATTATAAAATAGATGGACAAAATAAGAAAGGTTATTGGTATGATTTGAAAAAGAGAGACCAGAGATCAGAAAAACTGGATTATGTTTGGAGAGACCATTCTGCAATAAAGTGATAGTAGTAAAAATCATGAAGTCTGTTGGTTATATGTTAAAAATTATTAATCTAACAATAGCAACTCTCCATAAAGTAGTCCAAGCAACAGTAATCAATGGATGCTAAAATGTTTGTGCATAAAAATTTCACTTAGTATCTAATCATCCAATATTTTCAGTCACTGCATCTAAAACTTTAGACTAACGAAAACTCTTCAGAATCCAGCTTTTACCTATTTAGTTAATTATAATACGATGAGTCCAAGATAAATGCACAATATCGTTTTCAATCTAAACTAATTTACTTTTATATTCATATCAATTCTGAACTCAGTTTTTATTTGGATGTCTTTGGTTTTACAATAATCACAGCCATTCTCTGGTATTAATCCACTAAAACATTATATGACCACATAATAGTATATTTTCAAAGCTTATAAAACCTGAGAAAAATCTCTATACAGCAATGCCACCCAGTGCAATAATAGGTGGTTGATGGAGGGTTACATTAGATTCAAAGACCTAGGTGTAGCACTCTCAGATACAAGGCTTTTCACTAATGAAAGCTACAGTCTTGAAATTAATCTGGTAACATTGTAAGCACTAGATACAACAATTACATGCAAACCAGCACCAGAGTATGGAGAGTTTGCAACTGTTTTAACAGTTTGTGTACGCATACAAAATTGGGATCATGTGATGTTTGGTTGTTTAATATCAGATGATGACTGTGATTATTATGAAATCAAAGACACAAAAATGTTTAGATACTGAAATGAGTTCTTATCCATATTATAATACATGTGAATTAGATTGGATTGAAGCCATTATTCTGTATTTGTTTTTAGTTTATTCATAGCAACAAGTAGCTGTTGGAATGTTGCCTTAGATCTAAAGATCTATGTGGAGAGTTCTCATATCGAAGTCTTCTCACTGATGCAGGCTACATCATAGAAACTAAGTCTGTGGATATAGAATAAATAGGCATCCATTGATTACTATGCTTACATGAGGTGGAACTACTATATGGAGAGAAAGTGGTGATCACATGATGTTTCAATGATTTATTATTAAGATAGTGTAGAAGCTAAAAATTGAAGATAAAATTAATAAAACATATTTTTACTTTGTACATTTTATTAATTTTCATTTTTGTATTTATGTTATAACATTTTGAATGTTATAATAATTGGATTTCAATTTAATAGAAAAGTTTAAAATATGATAATACTCTGCTGTCTAAAGAAGTGTTGTAAATTAAAATAAAAGATTTTTTGTATTGCTATACAAGATATAAACAATAATTGGTACTTTAACACAACCTACACAATGGCCACTAGAGACGCTGTTTCGGTGTTAGCACACATAACATACAGGGTAGGAGCCTCGAAATCAGACACTTTTTCCTGCCGCTAGGTGGTGCTGTTCACCATGCGTACACACAGGAACCTTCCACAAGCTAGCTGGCAGCTTACATCATCTGCTACCCAGAACCTAGCTGGCACTGATTGCCGTAAACACATCTAGCTTATGTGTCATCTGCTATCAGAAACTACCAAGATTCTTGCCCACTACATGGCACTGTTTCTCCATGTCAGAAAAACAGCAACCTCTAAATGCCTTCTTGCTAGCATTTGTGAACATAATACTTAAAACATTCATGGCCATAATGTACAGGGGTGAATAATTTATAAGTCATAACTATTTAAATATATGGTCAAACGTAGTATAAACATTGTTTGAACCTTTTAAATCTCACAACGGAATGTGATTGTTTTTACACTAATCAGTATTGCAAAATTTGTATATTATATTAAAACAGTGACAAAATATAGTCATTTGAAGCTCTGAAGATGATTCTAGCAAATAAAATCTTAATTTAAAAAAGATCAAACAATAAAGCGCTAAAAACAGCAAAGTGTAAAAATTTGTCATCTTAAAAAATATAAGTAATTATATTCAAATATAATTTTTCAAGTTATTTGTAATTGCAAAAAAAATTGAAACATAATAATGTAGCAAATGAGAAAGTTGAATTCAAAACTATACAATTCATGTGTTATTATTATTCATATAACAATAAGTTATTTCCTCCAAATATTATTTAAAAAGATTTTCAATAAAAACAGAAAGAACATACTTTATATATATTCTTTAACATTTTGTTTGGATGTTTATTTTCCTAAAAAAAAAAGTCTTGCATTGGTGGTCGAGAGGTCAGCGCGACTGCCTTGCACTTGCAGGCAGTTGCCCGGGTTGCGGGTTCGCGTCCCGGCTGATGCTATGACACTTTAAAAAAATAATAATAATAATTAATGTCATTTTTCTTTTATAATATACACGTTTTTGAAATATTGTTTTAAAGAAAGTATTCAGAATCAAAGCTCTCAACCATGAAATTTGTTTTATAATTGACAAATTCAAAACATAAAAATAAATAATACATTAAATAAATAAATTTTAAGTTGTAATTTTAGATTAAAACATTTATTCAGCTTTTCTTTAATAGTCATTTTTAAAAAGATAATCGATTTATTATAGCTTGGTAATTAATTTGCTCAATATATTTTTAATGTAATAAAAATTTCTGAATTCTCAGTTTCAGAAAAAAAAGTTGATTATGTAATTATTATTTTGATTTCAGTATATTTATTACAGACTGCAATAAGGAAAAATTTATATCAAAAATAAAATGTTTAATAATATTACAATTTATGTCCATAGAAATAGTAATACAATTATTGGGGAAATATAAACAGGCAGTAAATTAAAACCTTTCAGAAAAAATTGTTTGTCACTAAAAAAGTTAAAAGACAAAAGCAAATTATTAAATAAACTGATAAATGGACCAGGTTATTTTATATTTGGATGCATTGGTAGTACATGTATTAGGCTGCAGAATTACTTTTACTATTAATTTGCTTTATTATCTTTTATTTCTTTTTCGGAATTGAAATGACAATATTCGATTTTAAATGGCCACTGCTGATGAGTTTATACACTTTAATGATGCTCCTGGTGAAGCAGATAATAAAGATATTATAGTCAAGCGTTATTAGCCGAGAGGTCATAGCAGCCGTCTTAAGCAAGTAGTTGGTTGCAGATAGTTGTGGGTTCGCCTACCGGACGATGCTATGACATATGAAAAAAAAAAGATATTATATAATTTGCTTTTATTAAATATAGAGAACACAAATTATTATTCATACATCTTAAAATATATACATATATGTAATTTCTATTACGTGCAACAAAAATATGGTTTGGGCAAAAAGTTTCTTAAACAATTAATATTAGAAGATAATCTTATTTTAAAACAAAACTTCTATAAAAACGTTTTGTATGATAATACTTTTAAAGCGATTGGAATATTTTGTCATTTTAAAAAGCAGAAATATTCAAACTGTAATATTTAGAGAATTCTTTCATTTTAAGAAAAACATGTTTATTTTCAAAAAAAAAAAAAAAATGACAATATTAATTATTGTAAGTGTTGTCGAGATTTTCAAACATAAAGCAAAATACGCTTGCTTGTAAGGTCGATAAATTATTTTATTTTTTTTAAATGAAAATAAACTGCTGAAAAGCTCTAGTGTACCAGAATAATAGGGTATATGAGCACAGACTTTCACACCACCCACCTCTCTCCACTCTATCTAATAACACTGATACACCTAAACACATATATCCTGAAAAGATAAATAATCACCAATATACGTATTTCATGCTAAACCAGCAATCATCAGTTGGTCCAGACTATCATCTTTACACACATATATAGTATAAGTGCTCAGATATATATTAAGATAGACTATCCTCACATTTTAATGGACAGGCTTCAATCCACTCCACACTCCAACTCTTCAACCGTCCATCCAATTGAAAATCTGATGATGGACTGCTCAAAGGCCACCCTGAGACTGAGATTATTGTCACACCCATGTTGACCTAAGGTCAATCTGAACCCCACTGTACAGGACATAATCCATTTAATACATATCAAGGATGGGCAGATATCTCTATATAATAACTGAACACAGGCTTGTTATATACCTGTGGCTCTATATATGTAATATAGGGTATATATACCCTATATTACATATATATAGCCACAGGTATATAACAAGCCTGTGTTTCAGTTAGAATAATAGATAATTTGGATAATTTAAATGTATAGTCTTTTCTTTTAAATATACATAACCCATCACGCCAACAACAAAAAAAAAAAGATATACATTTTACATTTATAAAATATATATATTTTTTAAATATAGAAAAAAAAAATTGTCAGTGAAGTTTTTGTTGTTTTCAATTCCAACATTTTTATCTGTATTAATAATTATTATTATTGGTGTTATTATTATCATCATCATCATTATTATTATCATCATTATTATTATTATTATTATTTATCAACAACAATTATTATTAATATGCTGGGTTATATATAATTATGTAATTGGGAATGCAATTGTTAGTGTTGCAATAATGTTGTACAGGTTTTTATATGGGTTGATTTTAAGGATTACATTAATCAAGTTGCAAGATATGTTTGTTTGTTTTTTTATTTACAAACACTGCTTCCAGTTTTGGATACAAAGATGCATATCAAGTTTAATCATTAAAATCTTTAAAAAACATTTCAATATAAAACATAATTTCATACACAGATAAATAGTATATAAGATTGTAAAATTTGGCATCATGTTGGATGTTATTTGCAGTCATTAAATTAATCTTGATTATTGTATGTGTAATTAGTAATCTTGCATTACAATAGGGAGGTAACATATTATCCAAATGGTATAAAATCAAGTTATGAATGCTGTAAAAAGAACAAAGTAAATTCAGAGTAGAATTATATATAGTGAATATCTGGTGATTGGTGATAGATGGGAAATAAATTCACTAATCATCTTCTTTTTCTTCTTCTTCTTTTTTCTTCTTCTTCTTCTTCTTCTTCTTTTTCTTTTTATTATTATTATTATTATTATTATTATTATTATTATTATTATTATTATTATTATTATTATTATTATTATTATTATTATTATTATTATTATTATTATTATTATTATTATTATTATTTTCATCAACCTCATCATCTTCATCATTATTATTATGATTTTAATAATATTTTTACTTCTATTATTTTTTAATTACTTTTTTAAAGTAATGTGCATTCTTAAAAACCCTTGAATGCAAATACCACAGTTTTAAATCAAAGTAACTGGAGTTCCAAAGGTTAACACTATTTTAAAAGGAAGAAAAGCAAAAACTAAAAATGTCAAACAATTACTCAACCTTGGTTGATAAAATATATCAATTTAATATTAGTAGACCACAGAAAATATCTATGATTTATCCTGTACATGTAAGAACTCTTCATTATTTTTCATCCCCTAATTGTAATAAACTTATTACAAACAGCACATTCCTTATATACTAGAAATAAAATTATTGAATGTTCAGACATTGCTAATATTTAGAACAGCACATTACTATTTAAAACTGTATTTTTTAATTTCATATATTCTAAAATATTTTTTCAATAAATGATTTTATTTGGATAAATTTATTTCAGTAAATGAACAATGAATTCAAGAAGAATAAAACATTTATATTAAAATGTCTTTTAATTGCTCTTAATGATTTGCTGGCAAGAAAATATATATAAGAATCATTCATTTAAACTGCAACTTTATGCTTAAAATCAATCAAATAAGAGGAAATGTGTTATAATTAAAAAATTAAATACCATTAATGTAATAACACTTACTTATGATATATATGCTTTATGACTCATTATAATGATCAAAGTATTAATATGTAAACATGATCTTTTTCTCTTTCTATTTTTCTCTGGAAAGAAAACTGCTTAGATTTAGAAAGAAATAGTTGCTCTCAGACCTCTATATGCTAATATAATTCTTAAAATATGTAAAAAAAAACATATTAATGCTAGATTATAAATTATTAAAATCTGACTTACTTATATGATTAAATATTTCACAACATTAAATGGCCATTATTAATGTATCTCTGTGGGTGTGTGTTGATATTTATAAAAATTTTCTAAAATAGTTTTCAATGACATGCATCTATTGTAGATTATTTTACTGCCAACAAACAGAAAAATATCTGCTTTTAAAATTGACTTTTAGCAAATTGTGAAGTCTCTAAAATAAACAACTTTAAAACTTTTATAATTTTGATAAACTGTTTATAATTTAAAATTATGGTTTTATATATTTATAGTTTATTTGCTTCTTTTATATATTCTTACTTAGTATATTTTATGCATTACAATTCATAATAATATTGATAAGTTTACATAATTTGAGTATTTTATTAATGCTATAGAATTATCATTTTAAGAGTGTTGATTTCTTCGCTGTTATGAGTAATTTATCTATTTCAGTGAATAGTTTTATGTAAGCCATAAAAAGCT
Source organism: Epiperipatus broadwayi (assembly GCA_028023455.1). Classification (NCBI taxonomy): domain Eukaryota; kingdom Metazoa; phylum Onychophora; class Udeonychophora; order Euonychophora; family Peripatidae; genus Epiperipatus; species Epiperipatus broadwayi. The sequence continues at coordinate 1,320,104 of JAQFVV010000226.1, forward strand.
GTTGTATATTCTTATTTTATTAATTATTTAAGGTTATATTTCATTAATTTATATTTGACACAAAATAATTATCTTATTTGTTTTATACATCAATTAATAATTATTATGTTCATTAAAATATTATAAATTGTTTATCTCTTATGTATTGCTATAAGCTGATCTTGCTAATTTACGTTTCCAAGGTAAAGGCACCTTGTCTCGTTCTTGATGATATTGATTTATATAGCCCATATATTTCTCAAAAAGATATTAAGCTGGTTTCTTTTTTATCAATGATATTTTTCTTGAGTAGTATGCATTTTTCATATTGCAAATTTTTATAAATCATTTATTTGAGGCAACTCTTACAGTTCTTAGTAAGTGTGATGGTCCATTCTTATGTTTCTCATATATTTAGAGAGGGAAAGTCCTAGCATATTTATTTGCCCTCAGAATGTAGGTGTATATTCTGGGTTCATTTCTTCATTAAGTTTATTGCCTTGTCAATCTTTTTTTTTTTCAGAAGTATCATATTTTTGTATTGTAACTTCATATGGTGTATTATATAACTTTATTGTTATGACAATTGGTAAAATTATTTGTTTATGAAGTGTGACATCTTTTATTCAGGTGCACTTTTGACTTCTCTTAGTGAAGATGGAAATAGATCTACTGTGCTTTTCTAGCATTACAAAAAATAAAACTGATAATTATTTTATTAAATATTTTAAAATTGTATTTCTTAGCCTAAATAATGTATATATATATCATCATCATCATTGTCTAGTAGAAAGTCATCACAAATTTGTAACACATAAATAATACTTAGATTTACTCTTTTTTTTTGGATAATACTATGGTGTGGTTATATGCAAATGTGGAACTTCTTCAAATAATTCATAGTTTAAATAAAAGCTTCATCAGTTAGAAAGCTATAGGATTATTAAAACAATGCATAGGCTAATAATTTTTTTACTGATTAAAAAGGTATAGAATTGGTGAAATAATATTTATGATAATAAAAACCTTATCATATAGGAAAATATAAAACTTATATAATAATGCTTTCATTAATAAAGCTTTATTATTTAGTAAAATATAGAATTAATTGTAACAATGACGCCAATATCAATTTAAGTTTTTTTTTCATGCTTCAAAGCATCGGTTGGGATGTGAACTCGCGAACAAAAACGACTGCTTGTAATGCAGCTGTGCTGACCACTCGGACACCAATGCTTGACTAGAGTTTCAATGGCATCTTATTCATGCAACATTCATGCAAAAATCTAAACATTGTAAAAATCATGATGCAATTATATTTTATTCTCATTATTTAAGATACATTCACAGAAATTAAAAATTACAAATAACTTAGTTATAATGATAAATAAATGTTGAGAATACATCTAAGAAATAAAATATTTATTATTTTATTAAGATTTTATTTTTTACTATGATTTAACTGCACTTATTTAAAAGAAGATTGGTCTTATAATAGAATATTATTTGCTTCATTTAAAAACATTGTTTTAGGTTGTTAAAGGAATATTCTAAGTAGCCATAAAATCTTTTTTCCTCTTTTGGTATTTGAAGAATATACTAGGAGATTATTATATTATTCCAAATCAAGAAATTTTATGTATCTTATTTTAACTCAAGATTTTCATTTTGTTATATCGTTATTGTTATTATCAATATCATTTATATTTTTATTACTTTTATAATGCTTTTTGCAACCTATTATTGATAGTTTCGATTGATCCAGCAATCTTCTTCAAAACTTCTACATATATTTTTTAAATCTTAACGATGGTTAAGATTTGAAATCATAAGTTGAATTTCTGAAGAAAATTTTTAGGGCAATCAAAATCATTAATAGTGGGTTGTAAAAAGAATTTTAAAAATAATAAAGGATGTAAATGATAATAATATTATATGGATTTGAAATTGCAATAAAAAGATAAATTTATTGTTATTATTATTGTATAGTAATTAGACATTGCCTTTAGAATAAATGTATGTCTCTTCATACCTTTCACTAAGATATCATTCAGTTGATTAACAACATATAAATAAAATAAATGACTGAGAAAGGTAATACTAAGAACATTTTCTATGATTTCTGATATCTTAATGTCATTTCTCAATAATAATAAAAAATATATTTTATGTAAAGAAATTATTGTGAAAAGAAAAGCAAACCATCGCAAATAGACAAATAACATTTAAAGAACAAACAAAACTTTCCATATAGTAATGCCACCCTGTTCCAACCAGAGTAATCAATGGATGCCAAAAGGCTTATGCATAAAATCCCTGTCTAGTGACTACTCATCCAATATCCCCAGACTAGTTTCTGGCTTGGTGTCTTTGGCTCTTTAACAACCATAGCAATCAACTATCTTATTAGGCAGGATTGGGGTTAAACTATTAAACATCACATGATCACCATTTCTAATGCTTGCTCATAACTGCTATTCAACAGAAAAAATTCCCTATACAATAGTGCCACCCTGTGTCAACCAGAGAAATCAATAGAGGCAAAAAGTCTCATGCATAAAATGATCATCTAGTACCTACTCATCCAATATCCCTAGATTAGTTTCTGGATTGTGACCTTTGTCAGTGAGAAGCCTTGGATCTGCAAGTTCAGCCTCATATGATTATATAAGCTACTAAGCTTAGATTGAATATATTACTGTGCTTTCAATTTAAATCTCATTGTTTTGTAGTTAAGTAGAGATAAAAGGTGGCTGCTGTAGGGTTGGATTAGATCCTAAGATGTAGATGCAGTGATCTCAAATTCAACACTCCTCACTGACAAAGTCCACAAGCCAGAAACTAGTCTGGTGATATTGTATGATTGGGTACTAGATAAGGATTTTATGCACAAGCCTTCTGGCATCCATTGATTACTCTGATTGGCACAGGTTCTACTGTATGGAGAGTTTTGCCTGTTTAATAGCAGTTATGTCTATCACTAGAGATGGTGATCATGTGATGTTTAGTGGTTTAAGATTTAAAGAACATGATTATTTTACCTAAATATTAAACTATGGCTCTGATTTTGGCAATAAAATGTTGGAATAGTAGCCAGAAATACTATGATTATATATTGGATGCAGATAATAAAATAATTTTTATTATGAGAAAGAAATAATATTATAACTTAACTAGTCTATGGAGTGTGGTATAAATAAATATTGAGAGCCTTTGTAATTTGTAAAAGTAAGTTCAAGTTTCTCCTCTTCATAAAATAGTTTTTTAATTATAATTAGAGTATTTATAATGTTTATTAATTATAATCATTGTTATTATTTCCTATATGGCTTTTTTTATTATTGGCATAGATCATATTAACAGAAAGCCATGAGCTTAACTCTATGTTTGTTATTAGTTTATTGACTCCATCTAATGTGGTGTTATAATTTTGGCATGCTCAATGTGGGACCCATTGATAATTTTACTGGATATTATTGCATTGTAGTCTGACTGATTAGTAGTAAAGTATTAATTGTTAATTTTATTATATTTCAGTCATTTGATCATTTGATCAAAAATCTTTAAAGTAATCTTTAAAAAGTGATATATACTCTTTGAAAAACAATATATGCCAGTTATTTTCTAGTTAATTATTATTAATATTGCAAAGATTTCTAGTTAATAAGATGATATTATTTAAAACCTATATAGGTAAATTAGTTTTTTGGACATAGTAATTAAAAATTAAGTATTGGTGTATTATTTTTAAAAGAATAATACATTATTTAATCTATCAGATTTGCAAAGATCAAATCATTAAAATTTGTTGTGTAGTTTTGGATATTTTAGTAAAGAAAGTTTGGAGTTTGGTACCTGAATATTTATTTAAATGATTTATTATAGGTTTTAAAAGTAATATTGTGAATTTGATTGCTATAAAAAAGATGATTTAAATTGAGAGTTATATGATTTGGAAAAGCCCAAGAATTTATTATGTCCTGATACACAGAATGTGGCTTTGGAATCAAATCAAGCCTTGATATACCATTGTCTTCAAGTTTCTGATATGAGAACAAATCAAGGGATGGTTATTGACAAGATATATAGGACATTTAGTTTAATGTACAAAAACTCTGAAAGGAAATCTCAAAATAGTTTTAAAGAATCTCAAAATGGGTTTCAGTATAGGTTTAATGTTTTAGAAGATAAATTTGAGAATCTTCTGTTAAAATCTCAAAAAACATCTCAGAAAGTCTCAGAATAGATCAGAAGAATCTTTAAAAAATGAAGAAGTTTTCTATAGAGTAGGAAATAAATTTGATGTTTTAAAAAATAAGATTCACAAAATTAAAGATTCTCAGAAAGTTTATAAACAAATTTGCATTAAAAAAATAAAGGAATCATTAGATATTTGAAGTAAGTTTTACAAAGTAAAAATGAATTGTCTCAAGAGTGATTAGAAAGTAGAATTGTAAAATTAAAATAACAACTTATGAATGAACTTATTGAATAAATGGAAATTAGATTGAAACAAGAAAGAGAAGAAACGATGGCTGTCTTTAACCAAGAATGTAAAAATGTGTAATTAAATTGCAGGTTAGCAATGCAGAATTCAAAGGAGAAATTAGAGGGCATTACAGATTGTTTAACAAAATAACAGACTAATTCTAATTGTAAATTAAATAACTTGGAGTTAAAGTAAGGAGAGATCAATGAAAGGATATGAGAAGAAAATAGTTAAAATGAGCAGTAAAATGAATAGTATAAAAGAACAATTTAAAAATATAGTAAAACAGTTTAAGATTGAATTGGATTCAAATGTAGAAGTACTGATGAAAAACAGCTTAGTTCAAGTATAAAAGTAGAAAAATAGAGAGAAAGGTTGAAAGCTCATATGGTTCAAATTGATGGTATATTTAGTTTCAAATTGGTGTTAGTCTACAGGCTGTCAAGCAATAGTTGATCGAATCGATACATGAATCAAGAGTAGAGATGTTTAAAGTGAAAAATTGTATGTTTTATCTTGAGAGTGAATGTTAAGCAGGTTCAGAGATATTTAGTAGATGTCACACAAAAGTTGAATGTTTTAAGAAATAAAGGAAATCATGTAAGATCATAGTATTGTAGAGAATATCAGCAACTTCAAGATGGAACAAAAAAAGTTTATCCAACATTTGTTAACTCAAATAAAGTTATGTGATATCCTTGATGTTATGCATAAGAAAATTGAAGATTAACAAGTTATAAAAAATAAGAACATTATCCTTGCGAGAAGTAATCACTGGCCTATATCACAACTAATTTTAAAGACTAAGACAAAGGAGCATTATCCCTTAGATAATACTCCTATTAATCATGACATTAATGTCTCCTTGCACAGAGTAGTTAGCAGAATATAAATTATAAAATGCAAGGCTTTAGTTCTGTTAATGAAAGTATAAATAAAAATTAAATAGATTTCAAATTTCTAAAACTAAAATGTAAAATGAAGATAGTGTTTCTACAATCTATTTTATTTAAACAAATTAACACTGATTATTTTTCTAACAGTTAATAAAGTTAAACAACTTATTAATATTATATTCGTGTTAGTGTTAGGCATCCCATTTTGATCAATAAATTAGATAGTAAAAAAAAATTGATAAAAAGCAAAACAGCTCTGAAAGAATGATTAAGTTTATGCTCTTATAATTCATGATGCCTTAGACCCTTTCTTCAAGGGGGTAAGTAATTTTGAGTGTTCAATGAATGAAACTAAAAATTTATTAAGTGATATAAGGTAATGTGAAAATTATTTTGATATTTTGACAAAGAGTAAATTGCTATCTTTAAATAGTACTAGTGATATATATATATATATATATATATATATATATATTTATATCACTAGTACTATATATATCTATATATATATATCTCTATATATATATATATAGAGAGAGAGAGAGAGAGAGATTTGTAAACAACTTCAGCTCTACCTTGTTAAAAAAGACTTTCAAACATTTAATGTATTTAAGTACAAAAAAATTTATAAAGAAAAATTTTTCATTACTATAATTTTATTGTAAGTTAACTTAATAAAGCTTTATAAGTATATGCCATATTAAATTGTAAATTATTTAAAATAATTTTATAAGTTCTGAACATTATTAAAAATCATTTTAATATTTTAGCTATATTAATTTAAACTTGTGTATAGTTGAAGTGATTTTAAGTGTTTAACCTAGTGATATACTTTTCTATTTAGCAAAAAATTAAAATTAAAAAGTCAAGATTGATTTAATATTACCCTTTGGCATTTCAGATGTTAGTGTTTAAATATGCAATAATAGTAATTACATCTAAAACTTTAATATCAGATGTTAATTTTGAATTTTTATATTTATAATAAATTAACTAGCAGCAACATTATATTCAAAAGCTAATATCATTAAGATTAAATAAAGATAAAGCTAGATTACTTAACTTAAAGGATAGATAATTGGTTTATAAGGGTTAAAATAGTTGACTTTCAGTTGAAATAACCTCAGTAAGCATGTGTGTGAGTATGCTTACATTTATTAATTTTAGTTTACACTTTTTTTAATAATATTGGATGTTATTTTTAAATACATAATTTAATTAAAATATTCAATTAAATGCAAGTAAACTTCTAAATTTATTTATTTAACATAGTTTGAAAATAGTTATAAAAGAGTACTGTAATATTTTTTTCTCTAAATAATATTTTCTTTCATTACATTTTATTTCACCAACATAATAATTTTGATTTTATAATTATTTAAGTCAGCACATGTTAATTAAAATGTCAGAAAAATATGTAAATGAGTTTCTACTTTTAGTTTAACTCCACAGATACAAAATTAACCTTTAACTCTAATATGGGAAAATTAAAAAGAAATAGATGTTTTTTTTTCCCATTAATCAAAAGAATCACATAGTTTTGTGTATAAAAAAAGTCCACATTGCACATTAGGACTGAATAATTAATTGCTGAATTATGGAAAATTATGAACCACTAAATTTCGAGTAGGAAGCAGACATGTAAAGGAGAAAGAAATTTTAAAATTTCTCAAATATATAATTAATTATAAGCTATAATTTTTGTTTTTAAATTGTTCACTTTTAAACTAATGCATGTTTTTTAAAACACTTAAATTCAGATACCAGATTTTTAAAGTGAAATCACTGGATATCCAAATATTAACACTATTTAGAAAGAAAGAAAAGAAAAGAATGAAAATGTCAAACAATTACTAAATCTTGGTTTCTAAATATATCTATTTAATACTAGTATGTTGTGGAAATTATCTATAATTTATCCTGTGCATGTAAAACTCTTCATTACTTTCAATCTCATAATTGTAATAAACTTTGTTACAAACATAATATTCATTATAAGCTAGAAATAAAGTTATTGAAAGTTTATATTTTGTTAATTTTTATGACAGCACGTAAATATTTAAAAGTGTGTCTTTTACTAGCTTATTTGAGAAAATAATAATTATCAAGATATTATGAATAGTTTTATTTTGATATATTTTAAAATATTGTTTCAATAAATGGTTTCTCTTGGACAAATTTAGTTTAGTAAATGATTTATGAATTTGAAAAGAATAAAAAGTTAGTTAAAATTAAAATGACATTTAACTGCTCTTAATAATATGCTAACAAGAAAAAAAATATAGAAAAAAAATCATTCATTTTAATTTCAACTTTATATTTAAAATAAACTGAATGAGGAAAAATGTGTTATAATTAAAAAATTAAATGTCATTAATTTAATAAGACTTACTTATTATATGCGTTATGACTCTTAATGCTAAAAATATGAATGTATAAACCTGCTTTTTCTCCTATTATTCTCTGGAAGAAAACTTATTTAGGTTTAAAAAAAAATACTTGCTCTCAGACCTCTGTATTTGAATATAATTCTTTAAATATGTAAATGGAAAACCAGCTTAACGCTATGGTATAAATTATTGAAACCGGATTACCTATTTATATGTTTAATCTTTTTTACAAAATTAAATAAAAATTATTATTGTATATGTGTGTGTTGATTTCAACAAAAATCTTCTAAAATAATTTTCAAGGCTCTGCATTTATTTTAGATTACTTTATTGCCAACAAATTGAGATATATTGTCTGCTGGTAAAATTGACTTCTAGAAAATTGTGAAGTCTCCAAGATAATGAACTTTAATACTTTTAAAAATTTTGGTAAATATGTTATAACTTAAAATTATAGTTGTTTTTGTATTTATAGTTTATTACTTGCTTGTTTTATGTATCCTTGATTAGTATATTTGTATGCATTACAATTCATGATAATATTCAGAAGTTCACATAATATTGAGTGTTTTATTAATGCTATATAATGAATTTAGTATTATATCATTTTAAGAATATTTCTGTGTTGCTTTTGTTGTGAATAATTTATCTATTTCAGTGAATACTAATATGTAAGCTATGAACAGCTGTTTTATATTTTTATTTTATTAATTATTTAAGGCTATATTTTATTAATTCTGATTTGACACAAAATAATTATGTTATTAGTTTTATACATCAATTAATAATCATTATGTTTATTAAGATATTAGAATTAGTTTCTCTCTTATGTAGTACTATACGTTTAACTTGCCAATCTATGTTTTCAAGATAAAGATACCTTGTCTCTTTTATTGTTGATATTGATTTAGATATCTCATATACTTTATAAAGAGATATTAAGCTGGTCTCTATCTTATCAATGATATTTTCCTTGAGTGGAATGTATTTTTCATATTACAAATTTATATAAATGTTTTGTTTGAGGCAACCCTTACTGCTCCTAGTATTGATAATGGTCTATTTCCACAGAAGCCATATGTTTAGAGACAAAGACCTAGCATATTTATTTGCCCTCAGAATATATGTGCATATTTTAATTTCATGCTATTATTAGGTTCATTTTCTTGTTAATCTTTTTTCCTCAAAAGTAACATATTTTTGTATTGTAACCTTATATATATATATATATATATATATATATATATATATATATATATATATATATATATATATATATATATATATATATATATATATATATATATATATATATTGTTATGACAATTGATATGGTTGTTTTGTTTTTTTTTGAAGTGTGTTCTCTTTTCTTCTAGTGCACTTTTGACTACTCTTAGTGTAGATGAAAATGGTCTGGTATATAAATTTGTTCTACTGTGTTTTTCCAGAATTATACAAATAAAAAACAATCATTTAGTTTAACCATAATTTTCAAAATAGTATTGTACAGTCTAAATACCAAATATATCTTCATCAGCAGCAGCATCAAAAAGCAAGTCATTGCTAGATTAGTATCATGAATATTATTTAGAATTATTCTTTGTTTGGGACACAATTATCTTGTGATGGTATGCAAATGTGGAACGTCTTGATATAAGTTATTAGTTAAATAAAAGCTTCATCCATCAAAAAGCTATAAAATTATTAAAATAATGCATTAATTAGTCAAATTTGTAGAGGTTAAGAAGGTATAGAATTTGTGAAATAAAGTTTATGTTAATAAAAGACTTAAGGATAATGTAAAACTTGTATAATAATGTTCATGTTAATAAAACTTTATCACTTAAGAAGGTGCAGAAGTTTTTGTGATAATAATACCAATAGTAATTTAAGTTTTATTAGTTAAGAAAGATGAAACTTCTTGTAACAATATCTGTGTTCATGATGTGCACATTGGTCTACCAAAACAAACAATAGTTGGTAAACATTCAATTTATTATATATATATATATATATAAATTTAAGCTACAATCTTTAAAGTGTATTTTTCTAATGAGACCAAATGCATTTTATAACAGTACACTTCAATTTTGTTGATTTCCTGCAGTTTTATTGTTATTAAATTGTTTTATTGCAAATAAATGGTATATATTATTGTTAAGTCTTGTTTTAGAGACTCAATGATATCTTATTCATATACCATTTATAGACAAATCTAAACATTGTATAATTTTTGATGCAATTATATTTCATTCTGATTATTCAAGGTACATTCACATAAATTAAAGATAGTAAATCACTTAGTTATAATGATTTACAGCTGTTAAGATTGCATCTAAAAAATAAAATATTTATTTTCTTAATAATTTACTCATCACTATGATTTAACTGCAATTATTTTAAAAAAAAAGACTGCTCTTATAATACAATATTGGTTGCTTCATTTAAAAAACATTGTTTTAGGTTGTTAATTCAATATTTTGAGTGGCCATAATATCCTGTTTCCTCTCTTGGTATTCAAAGATTTTTCTAGGAAATTATTATATTATTCAAAATCTATAGTTTTTATGCATCTTATATTCATTAAAATACTTTTTCCATTAAATTTCATTATTAGTATTATTATTGTATAGTAGGTAGACATTGTCTTTGGAATAAGTGTATATCTCCTCACACCAGTCACTAGGATACCATTTATTTAATTAACAACTTATAAGTAATATAAAAAACTGAGAAATCAAATACTAAGAATATACATAAAAATCCCTTATATCTTAATCTCGTAACTTAATAATAGGAAAAAACTATATTTTATGTAAAAGAAAGTATTAAACCACTAAACATCACATGATCACTACTATATGGAGAGTGTTGTTTTGTTTTGAATTGTTTAAAAGAAAGTATTGTGAAAAGAAAAGCAAAGTGTCACAAATAGACAAATAAGATTTAAAGAACATGATTATTTTTACTGAAATCTTAAACTGTGGTTCTGATCATTGCAATAAGATGGTGGAATAGTAGGTGTGAGGTATATGATTATATACTTGACAGGGGGAAAAGAAATTTTATAATATGAAAGAGATTAGATTGTAACCTAACTACTCCATGGTGTATGTTATAAATATTGAGAGCTTTTGTAGTTTGTAAGAATAAGTTCAGGATTCTTATCCTCCTTAAATTTATTTCTAATTATAATTATAATGTTGATTAATTATTATAATTGTCATTATTATCCATATGGCTCTTTTTATTATTGGCAAATATCATATTAACAGAGAACTCTGAGCTTAATCCAATGTTTTTTATTAGTTTATAGAGTCTGTTTTTTTTTTGAGATTATGAATGTTTAGGTGGTTACTGGTTGGTATCTAATTATATATATATATATATATATATATATATATATATTGTAACGGTATATGCCATTACATTATTTTAAAATTAGAATAAAAACTTTTTTTATTCATAAATAAAAACTAAAAGCTAAAAAATTAAAAGTTGTTTAATGTATATAATATATCGCACAGATGGAATGAAAACTTTAAAAGTATTATTTTCTTTTTTTAAAAAAAAAAAATATATTTGAATGTACTTATTTATAAAAAAAGTACAAGATCTAATGATAAAATATTTTTGTAAATGGAAATGATTGTTTTATAAATTAAATGAAAAGAAAACTAGTCCTTGGGGCTCTTATATAAAAATGTCAGTTGAAAGATATAGATATAAGAGAACAAAAAAAAATTAGATGACCAATAGAAGCAGCAATGAAGGCTTGGACCATAATGAAAAATTGGAACAGGAAACCATTGTTCAGTGAATCCAGACAATCAGTATAAAAGGAAAAATAATGAAATTAAGAACAGTTCCAGCTTGATTTTTTTGAGAGGCATGATAAGATGCACATGTCACTCTCTCTCTCTTTTTTATTTCAAATGAAATGACTGACGAATTATGAATGGTATTATTGCAGACCCCAAATCATATGGGCTCTGCAATCAAGTAGTACCAGGATTGAACCAGCTAAGGCCACCTCCAGAACAACAGACCGGTCTTCCAATAGAGACATCATAGGAATTGGCACCAGGAATCAGGATTCTTCTACTGTAAGATATGAACTATAAACGTAAAAGTAATTAAGAACTTTCATCAAGATTTAACAAGCTTTTAATATTCAGCCAACCTAAATTTTAAAATGAACTTTTATCTGACTTTTAAGTTTTCAATTTAATTATTAATGTTTAATTTTTAGACATTTCAGTTTGCTAAAAATCATTTCCATTTTTTTTTATTAATATTTATTGTATAAATTATTTAAATGCATTAAATTTAAGTTGGGTATAAATGCTTGTATAGATTCGTTAGCGTTTAATTATGTTTTTTTTTTTTCATAGTTGATTAAAATATATAGACATTTAGTAAATAATGGTACCTTATGTTGAGTATTTAAAATGTATTTATTCTGATGTCTTTTAAGTTATTGGTGTCAATGTGGCATTTTATGATGAATGCCATTGGGTTTCTTGTAAATTTCCCTCTGCAATTTCATCAATGACTTTATATTTTGATCGTTTATGTTTATTTTGAAATGTTTTTAACCATGTAATCTATGTAGCCGATCTATACTCAACATTAAAAAACAAACTTTTATAAAATTCATCTTTGTGAAATTACTTAAATGTTAAATTTAAGTCAGCCATGAATGGCTATATAGATTTGTAAAGTTATATTAATTAATTAAGGGAGAGTTAATCTTAAGTTATTTGTTGCGTAGTTAGATTGGGTCAATGGATTGGATGTATTGTTGTAATTAGTAAATGTAGTATGAGGTCCACTATGTGCAGGATCACCATTATACACCACACACCCCTTTTAGCCTATGAAATGGGATAGTAAGATGGAAAATGCAGTCCATTCCTATGGGGTTTTTTTTATTGCTCTTCTCATCAGACAGATATAGTATTCCTGTCTGGATGAGAGTCACTGTCTTTTTAACCATGCTGTTCAGATGCACATTTCTGACAGTATGGTATTTGTGCTGTCGTATTCATACTGCATTGAATACATCAATGTATCAGATGGATTGACATTGGTTTAACTGTGAACTTTTGGCCTAAGTTTAAATAAGGAATAGAATATTTTCTTTTCAAATGCAATCTATATAGTTTATTTATACTCGATACTTTTAAAATTATTATTAAACAAATCTGTGCGGATTGTTCAAACTAAAAAAAAATTTAAATTTAAAACGTAAATTAATAACCAACCTAAAATAATAAATTTTATTCCTCAATTTTATCTATATGTGCATAAATAAATGTTTGTGCGTTAATTACTGGCAGTGGCTTTTTTTTTTCAAATATTAATATATTTTGATAATATATATCATTATCATAAATCTCTGCATCTCTCTGAGCTAGTGGCATGGGCTGACAGTCTTAATAAATAATAGTTGGATCTTTAACAGTGCTTATCTGCCTACTCTATAATTTTTTTAGGTTCAAATGGCTAGTGGCACCCTGTATGGCAGATACGGTAAGACTGCTAGCTTTGATCATCACCCAGACCATTATAATATATTAAGTTATCTTATATAATTATTATTTTTTTTATTATGTTTATATACATAAACTAATACAAACTTCTTATTAGTATATTAAATTGAAGTAATTTTATAATAAAAAAAAACATGATTTTTTTAAAAATTATTCTTATGTTCATAAATTTATATTACAGTTTTGTTATTGTAAATGTCATGTAAAATATTAAAACTACAGGTAAAAAAGAAACTTTCTTTTAAAACTTTCTATAGAAATATATAAAATCTTCCTCTTATTTAAGTGTATATATGAGTTAAATATTTTAAATATGTCATTTAAAACATCATTTGTAAATACTAAATATTAATATATGCATATTAAAAAGATTTTTATATTTTTAGGTATTAATTACATTTTAAAATTGTTAAGATTGATTTTTTGCATTTTGATTTGAAATTGCTTTTTTATATTAAAATTTTTTTAGTATTATTGTTAAATATTTAATACAAAATTTTGCTTTAATAATGTTTTATTCGTAATTATACCCTAAATATATAGAAAACAGATAATAATGAAAAGTTACTACAAATATAAGTTTGGGTTTTTAATTTTATGTACTATTTATTTAGTTTGTATTGTAAAATGACACATTTTTATGTTTTTAATCACAAAGTGTAAAACTACAAAAAAATAAAAGCAGGCATATTAATAGGATATGTTTCTTTTTTTAAAAAAATACTAAAGTAAATTTATAGTGATTACATTTTATAGATATGTGATAATTATTACTTTAAAACAATCAAATGATTTTATTTAAAATTCAAAATAAAATAAATTGATATACCAAAGAAAATAAACATTAATAATTTAATAACATCACAAATAAAAAATGGCTATTGATTATATAGCACTGAGAATATTTAATAATATCAATGGAAAAGATAATTCCAAATGTATGTACTTAATTAACAATCTCCCACATACATGCATCATTATAACTAATTTACAAAGAAGCCTTTCCTCCTCATTTCAATGTTTTTTAGTAGCAATATGAAAAAATTTTACTTTTGCATGTGTAATAAGTTTAATATTAATAGTAAAAGATTTCAAGCTTTATATTTCTGATGATTTTCATAAAATCAGCATATATACATAAAATTAAGAGCTAATGAGCTCTAAACAAGCTTTTTTAAACTGATAAATGCTACTACAAGAGAAGGCATTCAAACATTTTATCTTGTATTGTCCCTATCCCCAGACCAGTTTCAACCTATGGGTCTCTTCAGTGAAGAGTTGGGACATTAGATTCAAAAAATCAACTCAAACTAAGCATTTATCTAAAAATTAATTGTCAAGAGAAGATCTGAAACTTTTAGACATCTACATGTCTTTAAAGTCAGCTCTCCAACTCCTCACTGAAGAGACCCATAGGTCGAAACCAGTCTGGGGATGGGGACAATCCAAGATTAAAATGATTTGAATGCCTTCTATTGTAGTAGCAATTATCATTTTAAAAAAAGCTTGTTTAGAGCTCAATAGCATCCTATATATAAGTCATATGACATCTGACTTTTTATTAATAATGGCTATTTAATGTGTAATAAAAATATTTAATAATATCTATGACGATGTCAATTCTAAATGTGCATATTATAATAACATTTAACAAGTCAGGTTAACCATAATTATTTCAACAAGCTTGCAACTTTATATCAATGCTTATTGGTTAGACAAAAATTACAACATACATATTGTTAACTGGAATAAATTAATTATTGAAATTTGAAGGCATGTATTAAAATTGGGAATTTATTGCAAATTTGTTAATATAAGTTTAATCTTTCTGACAATAATTTATGATGATTAAAAATAAATTCTCCACAGATAGCATTAAATATTATCAGTACTACATATTTAAAAAATATAATAATTTAATATGTTATTAAAATTATTAGAATTTCATCTTAAATATTATTTGTTTTTTGCATATTGCTAATATAAAGTTTTATCTCTTTGAATAACAATGATTAAATTTATTATCCATATAACAATATAAATATTAGAATTTTATTATCATTAATATGACAAAATATGGACTCACAAATTTGTTAAAATGACTCTAATAAGTTTGATTTATGCATTTTTATTAGAGTATTTGTGTTTGGAATTAGTTTGTTCATAGATATTAAAAAATAATATATATAGGTAGTTTATTCAATATTTACATATAAAGTGATAAAATAGTCATGGAAAGAAACATTAAGGTGTAAATCACCAGACAATTTCATAATGAATAATCATTTTGCCTATTATTTAGTTCAATAGTATTAGTTACATCCATTATTTTGATGAGAATGCCATTCTATCTTGTTTCATCTCAGTTTTTATATATTATTTTTTCACACAAAAAATTTTTGAGTAATGATTGAATATGTATTTATTCTTTTTACATATGTGCATCGTATTTTTTAAAAAAATTATTTTTGACATCTTAGTTAACAATAATAAACTCTTGTTTTCCATCCATATTCATTAATTTATTTTCACATTCCTTGCAATTTACAAAAAGAGACTAAGTTTAATATGATTTTAGAATTCTAAAAATATTCAGCATTAAAAAAAAACAATTATAATTATATTTTTATCAACACATGCCATAACAATAATCTCTCTTACTGGATATTTTTTATGGATAATTTATAATTATAAATAGATTATCAATGACTTAATTTAATAAAAATATAGGAACCCCTTTTTAATATTTTGATGCTAGTCAAGTCTATCTTCAGGCATACTTTTGCTTATCAAATATATGTTTTTATTTATCTCATTTATAAATATATTAATTTATTATGTGCAAGCAGATGATCTAATAATAATGTGAAAGGTTAAAATCTTTGACAGATGCACCTTAAAAATGCTTATATGACAGCCAATCAGATGTAATAATGATTGCACATGGAACTCTCAATTAAAAAACACAAGACAGAAATTTTATGAGAAAAAGATGTCCCACCTTTTTCTCTACTTAAATTTATACATAAATAAGCCAGACTCAAGCATTTTGAACTAAAAGCACGAAGCTTTAAACACTTACACATTTAATTCACTAAATATTATATATAAATAAACAACATGAAATCTTTTGATTTACTATGAAGTAATTTTTAATTCTAATGAAATGATAGTAACAAATGTAAATATATTAATTTATTAAGCACAGGCAGATGATCTAATATATATATAAATTTAAGTAGAGAAGAAGGTGAGATTATATTAAGCACAGGCAGATGATCTAATATATATATAAATTTAAGTAGAGAAGAAGGTGAGATTAACTTCTTGTCATAAAATCTCTGCCTTGTGTTTTTGAATTGAGTGATCCATGTGCAGACATTATTACATCTGATTGGCTGTTATATAAGCATTTCCATGGTGCATCTGTCAAAGATTTAGCCTTTCACATGGTTATTATCTTATTTATAGAACGATAATTTAGAAGTTTGGGGGAAAAACTTTAAAAATGAATAATTGCTGATTTTATAGCATAGCTCTTTTTTTATAAATATTTTTTCCTAAAAGTAAGATAATTCTAATATTTTATAATATTAGTTTATAATAGTAAACATTAAATACTATCATTATTTAAACACCAGTGATACTTCATTAAGTAACTAACTACTGATAATTATATTTTTTTAGTTTCAAAGCAAAATCACATTAATTTTCATGCTATATATAAATACTGTAAGTATAGATTGTTATCTGTATTTATAAAAACAAAAATAAATATTTAGCTTAACTCTAATGAATATTTTTTATAAATTCTGATCTTAAAAATAATCTACTTTAAATAGCTTATAATCTATATTTTAAATCCATTGGGATGAATTGGCTTGACTTATTGAGATAGTTTATTTTATTTCAATGCTGAAATAAAAATCTGAATATATAAATTTTATTTTGACGTATTATAAATGTCAATTTTTATTTAAACACATTTTACATATTCACTTGTATAGTAAAAAAAATGTATCTCTGTACAGCATTTAAACGCATGAATAAAATATTTAACATTAAACTTAGATTTAATCAGATGATAACAAATTAATAATACGGGCAAGGTTGTTTTATTATGCTTAAAATTTAACTTTATTTTTAGCTAATAATTTGAATTTAAAAAAGAGACAATAGTAATTTATAAATAAAAAGAAAAGGGGAAAGCAAAAGAGTGTTTAAAAAAAATGTTATTTTAAAAGCATTAATTTTGTATGTATGTCAGATAACCTTTCTCATTTAAAATTTATAAATTCTTAAGATATTTGTTTATTTTAAATAAATAAAATTTTGTTCTTAACACTTCTGAAAATTTTTGTAGAACAACATTTAAAAATAAAAAATGTTCAAAACGTTATTTTAAAATTTTATTCAAAAATCTCCTTGATTTTGTTTACTTTATGACCTCGAATGTTGATGCAAACCGAAAGTTATAAATTTAACTTACTTTTTTTGAAAATTCTTTCTTTGTTTTAGTCATCACAATACTTTTGGCTGGATACCTCTACTATCATCTTTTAAATTATTTGCTTTACCCGTACCACCTAGGCAATTATTATCTTAGAATTGCTATGCTTTATATATAACAAAAATAATTTAACCATTCAATTGCTAAGCAGAATCTCAATCAATTAGCAAATATATATATATATATGAATTTCTTTTAATATTTCATTTTATTTTTGAACTTTTAGTTTTAAAACTTAATAAATAGTGTTATAACTAATAATAATATTAATTGCTAAAAAATAATTATTTGATTTGCATAAATTAATAAGATTTTTAAATAATATTTCATTAAGCAGTTTAAGATGGCATTTAAACTATTTTTAAAGAAACATTATGTTATGCCCATTTTCAACTTAATTTGCATGTTTATATATTTTCAGACAAAAAATCACAAGAGATCATCATCATCACTATAGAGTAAACATAAAAGAATTAATTTTTATTATATATAAAAAACAAAGTGTTTATAAACTTAATATTTTTTATTACTGTTTTTTTCTTAAATAAAAATTTTCCTTTTAGCTCTCAAAGTGTTGAAATGAAGTCATGGTCATAATATTAAACGAAACATTATATAGGAATTGCTGCCATAAATATTTTTGTTTTGATTTCAAAAGTAAACTTGTTGTATACATTTGAAAAGACAGATTTTGTATTAATATATATATATTGGTCATCATTATTGTTATTGTTTCTTGCTAATTTTTAAGTAATATTCAAATTTATTCTTGAATGGTATGTTCTTTTATTTTAAACGTTTTATTTTAATTATTGGATGCTTAATATATAAGAAATAAAATATTTATTCTTATCAATACACGCATTTCCTTAAATAGTTATGAAGAGGAATATTACAATAGATATTGCAGAATCACCCAACATATAGTTATTGCTGAAGTTAGACAGCAATTATTAAGTAAAATATTAAAATGTTCAGAAAAAAAAGGATTTTCACATGAAGCAGTAAACTGCCATTACTATCAAAGGCTTCAATGTGTGTATGCTTACTTGTTTATATATTTACTTAGGTATACAGAAATGTTTATCATATTTAATAGACGAATAACTAGATAACTCTATCAGAACTTTTCAATAATAATTATTAATGTTTTGTATTAGAGAAAATGATGATAAATTATACATTCGAATTGCAATGCTTATTTATGATAATCTGATTTCACTAAATATATTTTTAAAACATTATCTCTACATTTACACATTGTATTTCACTTCATACACTTACATGCTTGTTTTTTTTTTTTTGCAATTTATTATTTTTTCAGAGTTTTTGAAAATGAATTATCAAATTTGACAATAATAAAGTTGCATCTTACTATATGCTATAAAAACATTTTATTTACTTAATTATAATTGTAATTAAAAAAACAAATTCAAAGAATTGTTTCATTACAATTATTTAATAAAAATGTTCTCCTCCTCTTCTTTTTCTTTTTATGCTTCATCTTTTATTCTTCTTTTTATTATTCTTCTCCTTCTTTTGTTGTTGTTGTTGTTATTATTATTGTTGTTGGTGGTGTTGTTATTATTATTATTATTGTAATAGCTAAACAGCATTAAGCTGTTGCACATGCGCTTTGCAGATTTTAACTATAAATGACTGAATACCCAAAGACTTTATCATGTGTTTGAAGTGTTTGTATTCAGTCATTTATAGTTAAAATCTGCAAAGTGCATGTGCAACAGCTTAATGCTGTTTAGCTATTACAGTTTATAAAACTTCGCGCTATATAAAATAATTGCTTTATTTACATATTATTATTATTATTTCAAAGGGAAATTTTAATAGTGACTAAAGGGTTACATTTACTATGAGCTGCTTGCTCTACATGCATATGTTTATATTGAAAGTGAGAGGGAAAATGTGTATACATAAAGGAAACCAGGAAGGAGGATAGTTGACTAGTATTATGGTGATTTACAATATTTTTTCAAGATTATATGGGGTGGAGTAGGAATTGAGAATACAATAGTCATTTGCTAATTTACATTTGGATATATTTTATACCATTACTTTTAATTAACTTTTTTGGGAGGAGTGAAGCTACATATGTATACATTGTATGTTTTTTAGTTTTTTAGTAGCATTTAGTATTCATTTTACTTGATAGATATTTGTGAGTGATAGTTCATATAATCTGAGTTTTCAAATATCCTCTTTTGTCACTGTCAGGTGATAATCAGAAACATATTTTTGTGCTGCTGATTTTAGTATGTTCTTCAGTATCCTTGAGAACAATAGTGTGCAGTCAGATAAAAATTCTCTATATTTAAATTGTTGGTTAAAGACACATTTGGGGGGATGCTGGTTGATGAAATGGATTGGTAGGAGCATAGTAGCCAAGTAGAGTCTTGACTGCTGTATTATAACTGACCAGATTGTTGTGAAGATGCCAGGATGTATAATTGTATTATCTTTGTCTATTAATTTTGCCAGTGTGATATTAAATGGTGATCAACATTACTTTGTATTATTTCCTAAGGTGCATGTGCAATTAGTGAACCAATATGCATAGAATACAAAACTGACTATGCAGATTGATGGACTGGAGACTTTGAAATATGAGTTAATGATTGTCTGATGAGTGGTGTTGGGTTGTCTATAGGCCATGGTCATGTTATAATGAAATTCTGTCCATTTCTGAGCAGTGATAGAATAGATGTTGCAGTGTTTCTTCTGCCCTGTGGCATAGGAAACAAAGGGGATCAACAATGGTGTACAACCACTGGTGTCTTAGAAAATATGAAGTGGGCAGAAAATGGAGTTTTAATCTTAGCAAAAATGTCAAAGTACTTTGGCTCTAGATACCATTTTTTGAACTTATGGACTAATTGTTGATGCCAAGCATTGTCAGATTATGGTCAAGGTGCAGATATGAAGAGGTTAACAAATAAATTTACTAGTATGAATACTTTTACATACTTGGAAGAGATATCTGTGAAGATGTATTTTTTTATAAAATTGATAATAGATGATAGTTGATCATTTATGGGAGGATTGGGTATGAATTGGTGTTGTTTGAAGAAGGTATTGTAACAATGGAAGTTGCTTAAGTGTGGCTATAATTAGGTTTGTGGCTTTCTGGAGATAAATAATATGAATGATATGAAGGTCAAGCTTATTGTAAGTAGGATTCTGCTAACCTGTTTTTCAGATATGGACATTGTCTTCTTCTCTCACAAAAACTTGTTGCAAAGACAAGAAATTTTGTTTGTAAAACCTTTAAAAAAATTAATAATGGGAGAGCAATAGATGGTATGGTTGTTGTTGTTGTTGTTGTTGTTATTATTATTATTATTATTATTATTATTATTATTATTATTATTATTATTATTATTATTATTATTATTATTATTATTATTATTATTATTATTATTATTATTATTATTATTATTATTATTATTATTATTATTATTATTATTATTATTATTACTATTACTCTTGTTATTATTATTATTTAAATACAAGAGCTTTCACCATGCCATCAACAGATTTTTAATGATATGGATGGCTGAAGAATTGGAGAGTGAAGAAGATTGAAGCCTGTCCATTAAAGTTTGTAGATTATCTATCTTAATATAAACTGAGCACTGTTTATATATGTGAAAAAAAATAATGATAATCTGGTCCAACTGCTGAGTGCTGGTTTAGCATGAAATATATATATTGGAGATTATTTATATTTTTCACATATGTATGTGATCATGTGTATCAGTTGTCTAGGAATGGATTAGATGATTGAAGGGAGTTTAAAATCTGGATTCAAATCTCCTCTTATTATTATTTATTAAGTCTATTCTTTTGTTTAGATTTTGTAAATAAATATATTTGTTAAATTTATTTAAATATGACTTTGTCTTTTTTTCTTAGTTAAGATAATAAGTTATTTGTGATTATATATATAAAAATTGAATTCATTTGTGTTGTACGAATAGATTATAATCCTGAGACATTGCTCTATTGTGGATGATTAGTGTAGCAAGGATCATATGGTTGTTATGGAGTATCCAATTCAGCTTATATGCCCAAGAGATTTGTTTAATCATATTTGGAACATGCACACAATTTGGAAAAATGCACTTAGTTATTACATATATTATTTAATATATGAAATGCTTATTTAACTATAATATATGTTTGTGTCTATTTTAATATAAATTACAATTATTATTTCTTTGGCCTAAATTCAAACTCAATCACTGGGAATGAATTAAATATATAATTAGGTTAAATGTGGTTTAGATGCAATAAAATGTCCCATTTTGTCTTCTCAACACATTGATGTCTGCATTCATTCTGTACTCTCTATCTTAATCCAGCATCATCATTGTAGATTTAGCATTATTAAGCCAGTATCATTCTTTTCATTATATAGCATTGCAATGTAAAGCTAATCAACATAATTTGAATATATATATATATATATATATATATATATGTTATACTTAATGTTTTCACGGTTATATGATGTAGATAAATTATAAGTCTTTGGGATGTACCGTGTCTTATTTTCCATTGAGCACCGATATTTCGATGGAATAGCAACCGCCATTTTCAAGGTTAACTTTTGAAAGAAAAACCGTTAGATCTTAACAAATAACGTGACTGTGTGCGAGATGAGAAATGAGATTCCAGTTCAGCATTCACAATATGAGGCTTATCAAAATGTTTATTTTCCTCAGTATATTTACCTGTTAATTTTAAGTTAATATTGGATAAAAAGAGAGGTTTCCACATAGCTGGAATACGTTGTGCTTCATCAGTTCTATTTAAACTAGTAGGTCTCTTTAATATTTCAATTGACTCTCTCATGGTTCTTAAATCATATCTTTCCAAATTAGCAAGTAGTTTTGTATTGTCAAAATTAGGTTTGTGACCAGTTTCTAAATAATGGGAAGTAAAAACTGATGTGCTAATTTTTTGTTGAAAAGCATTTTTATGTTCCTTAATTCTGACATTAATTCGTCTATTAGACTGACCCATGTAGCCTCTTGAGCACTGGAAACACGGAATTTCATAAACTCCTTGGTGTTCCAAAAGTATTCTGTCTTTAGGTTTATACAAAAAATCACCAATTTTTTTGCCAGTAGAAAAAGTGGTCTTTATATTAAAACAAGATAGTCTTCTACTGATTTTATCAGTAACCCCCCTAATGTAAGGCAAAATTACTCTATTAAAAGAGGAATTATCAATTCTATCCTCTTTTTAGTATTAATGTTATATAAAACCTTACATATGATGTTTTTATTATAATTATTAGAAAGCAGAATACTTTTTTGTAAGTTTTATTTCTTGAGAAAGATGTTCTTTATCAGATAAATTATAAGCTCTAGTGAAAAGATTTTTAGCTACAGAAAAAATTTGTGCAGGATGATGATGAGAATTAAAATTAAGATATCTGTTTGTATGAGTGGATTTTCTGTAAACTGATATTGACAATGTTTCATCACATTTTCTTGCAATTAAAACATCCAGAAAAAAAAGTGATCTGTTATTTTCCACTTCCATAGTCAATTTAATATTTGGATGCCAATTATTTATAAAATCAAGAAAATAATTTAAAGAATCAATTCCATGAGGCCATATGACAAAAGTATCATCCACATATCTAAGCCAAATGAAGGTTTTTTAGTAGCTGCACATAATACTTGACTTTCAAAATTGTCCATGAAAAGATCAGCAATGACAGGTGACAGTGGGGATCCCATAGAAAGTCCTTTAATTTGTTTAAACAGTTGAGAATTATAAACAAAAAATGTAAACAAATTAAAGGACTTTCTATGGGATCCCCACTGTCACCTGTCATTGCTGATCTTTTCATGGACAATTTTGAAAATCAAGTTTTATGTGCAGCTACTAAAAAACCTTCTATTTGGCTTAGATATGTGGATGATACTTTTGTCATATGGCCTCATGGAATTGATTCTTTAAATTTTTTTTTGATTTTATAAATAATTGACATCCAAATATTAAATTGACTATGGAAGTGGAAAATAACAGATCACTTTCTTTTCTGGATGTTTTAATTGCAAGAAAATGTGATGAAACATTGTCAATATCAGTTTACAGAAAATCCACTCATACAAACAGATATCTTAATTTTAATTCTCATCATCATCCTGCACAATTTTTTTCTTGTAGCTAAAAATCTTTTCACTAGAGCTTATAATTTATCTGATAAAGAACATCTTTCTCAAGAAATAAAACTTACAAAAAGTATTCTGCTTTCTAATAATTATAATAAAAACATCATATGTAAGGCTTTATATAACATTAATACTAAAAAGAGGATAGAATTGATAATTCCTCTTTTAATAGAGTAATTTTGCCTTACATTAGGGGGGTTACTGATAAAATCAATAGAAGACTATCTTGTTTTAAAATAAAGACCACTTTTTCTACTGGCAAAAAAATTGGTGATTTTTTGTATAAACCTAAAGACAGAATACTTTTGGAACACCAAGGAGTTTATGAAATTCCATGTTTCCAGTGCTCAAGAGGCTATGTGGGTCAGTCTAATAGATGAATTAATGTCAGAATTAAGGAACATAAAAATGTTTTTCAACAAAAAATTAGCACATCAGTTTTTACTTCCCATTATTTAGAAACTGGTCACAAACCTAATTTTGACAATACAAAACTACTTGCTAATTTGGAAAGATATGATTTAAGAACCATGAGAGAGTCAATTGAAATATTAAAGAGACCTACTAGTTTAAATAGAACTGATGAAGCACAACGTATTCCAGCTATGTGGAAAACACTCTTTTTATCCAATATTAACTTAAAATTAACAGGTAAATATACTGAGGGAAATAAACATTTTGATAAGCCTCATATTGTGAATGCTGAACTGGAATCTCATTTCTTATCTCGCACACAGTCACGTTATTTGTTAAGATCTAACGGTTTTTCTTTCAAAAGTTAACCTTGAAAATGGCAGTTGCTATTCCATCGAAATATTGGTGCTCAATGGAAAATAAGACATGGTACATCCCAAAAACTTATAATTTATCTACATATATATATATATATATATATATATATATATATATATATATATATATATATATATATATATATATATATATATATATATATATATATATATATAAAAGTAAATTAACTCATTAGCTGCTTCTAAATCTAACTATTGTGACTGTAATAAACATATAAATTAAAAAAATAACATTAGTTTATCACAAAATTAAATAACTCTGTCTTATATCATGTATTGGCTTTTCAACTAGAATTGTCTAAAATTAATTTGGCAAATATACAGGAAATGATCCTACATTGGCACTGTTAATAATACTTTATTTAATTGTGAAGTAAATCTTTTATTCTATGTAGGACAAATTCTGATCAAATCATACATTTTGCATTTTTGTATATGAATTGAATATTATTTTTGTGCATATTGTTTTACCATATGGAGAAGAAAAATTATCTTACTTTCTCCTTGTTATTCACACATTCATGTGTAAAAATATTTTGTTACTTTTAGAAGATTTGGATACAACACAATTCTTGTTAATTTATTATATAACATGATTATAGTGAAAGATTGCTTTACAAACAGATTAAATGCATGTGATAATATGTTGGACTATTTCCATCATCTACCATTAAATATTGAATGTCTAAAAAATGTAATATTTATTTAAACTTTTCACAATACAAACAACTCCTTGGCAATAGCACACAAATAGATAGCACAAGGGTTAAATATCAGCCATTTTACACATGTGTTTATTTTTTATTTTTATTGAAATAATTATGTATTGTAATGGACTGATTACATATGTTTAAATTTATTTTATTAATTTGGGTGCCATGTAACATTAAACATCAGAAAATATACAATACACATTATTTTTATTTATATAAATTTTAATAGACCCCCCCAAATATTTGCTTTAATATGTTATAATAATAGACCACTGCACAACCATCATTTGCATTACCTGGCTAAATTATGTAAAACATAAGCTACTACTAATGCAATAGACATAGAATTAAGGTACAGATCCAATGACATTATATATAAAGATGTAAACACTATTTAAATAAATATCAATCAATAGATTATTTACAATTTACCATAAATTTCAGGCAAAGTATTTTTTTTTTTTCAAACGTACTTACCTTACAAGATTTTTGACATGTTTTAATAAATTGATTATTGCTTTAATAAGTCATTTCTCCTCTATCTATTAATTTTAATTCATTAACATAATAGAAAACAATAGAAGTTATTTGTAAAGTTTTCAAGGTTTATTTTGCTTAATTTTAAAACATTAACATTGCAATTACATTTTATAATACTAACATAGATTTATGATCAATACATTTTCTGTAGAGTAAATCCCTGACTCCACACTGCATATAAACTTTTGTAAGTTTCACCCTCACAAATATTAATACATTTATTCATATTAGCATTGTCTCACACTTATATTTAATATGGTATTGCTTTAACCAATACACATTTTAATAAGGATAATTATAGAGAGTAGTCCTTTTAGTCTGAATGCTGATTTGATAATAATTTTACTTCATTGTACAGATGACTTTTTTGAGTCCTAACTCTAAATTAATAATGGGTCAACATAATGAAATGAGGTACTCCTTTGTATCTGATCCCAATTTCATAGATAAATAACCATGAATAAATTCATCATAAACATATAAAATAGTTTGACCTTTCAACAGTTATCTAATAACTGTATTTATAAGTTCTATGTATATAAAATGAAAATCATAGTAATCAAAAGGAGGGCTAAATCATATACAAATGAACTTTATGGCATTTCAATATATACTTTTAAATTAATATGTATATTAATAATTATATTGCATTCATTTTTTTTTCATATGTCAAATGCGTTGACTGGGAAGCAAACCCGGGCCAGCTGCCTAGACGGCAGCTATGCTAACCACCAGGCCACCCACGCATGGTGAAAATTACACTTTACATGTTTTAAAAGCTTACACACTTTTTATGAGTTTAAAATAAGTATTGCTCATTTGATTTTATACAACTTTATATATTTGCTAACAATTTCATATTAAATTTTTTTTTTCTTAAAAAGATAGTTATTAACAAATCATATGTATATAATAAAGACAAACTTTTTATTTTTCAAATACAATTTTTTTCAGATGCTTTAATTAAAACACAGCTTGAGCGCTTATAGATGCTTAGCAACTAATGCTAAGTTTTAAAAACAAAAATCACTTCCACTTCTAGTCAATCAATTAAGCAATGTTATATAAACACTCTATACCTAATAAAATATATTTTATTGTAATTAAATATATGATAAGATGTCATAAAATAAAACATGAAATAGTTAATACATTAGGATAACAGTTTTATTTTAAATTACACAATAACATGGTTTATTTTCCCATGTGTCAAAGCATGGGCCGGAAAGCGAACCCACAACAACTGTCTGCAAGCAACTGCTTGTAAGGCAGCTGTGCTGACCTTTTGGCTACTAAATGCAGAAACTTCTACAACTCGTTATAAGTGTTTTCTTTCTTGTAGGCTAATATTTCTCCCATAATGATATTCATTAATTGATTCCATTTATAATCCTGTTATTTCCTCTAAGTTGCTACAATATACTTTATGAGTTTCCATCTTTGAAATTTGAGGGTTTTTTTTTTCATTTTTAGTACAGATTTCTTTTAAAATAGCTTACTCATGTTTACAAGAAAATCCAGGTTACATTATAGCAGTTGATGGTTTTACTTTCTTTCTATTCGATCATCCTAATGACAGTTTGATGCAGCTTAAGTAATTCAAAAATTCAGTTTGATAAATTTCAATAAAAATTAACTATATAGAGATTTTGGTCTTTTGTGCTTAACAAATTTCATTATCTCTTATTATCAATACATTTATAATTTTATTTTAATTACATGAATTTTCAAATACTGTAATTATTAATTTGCTTGAACTTCTTTATTCTTTACAAATCTCGTATTTCAAAACAAGCTTAATCTTTTTATTACCTTATTTTTGATCTAATTATTTAAATATTATGTCTTTTAACGTTAGTATACTAAATTGAGTTATTTTTTTAATAAATTTCATACATTTTTTTAAATCTTTGTTAAGAAAAACAGTTTTACATAGTTTATATAATTTATTAGTTTTTCTTAAATTTAAACACTTTTAACAAACCTATTTTATTATTTATAATATGATATTTAAATACTTTTTAGACGGGCTATATATCTGTATCAAATGCACCTTGAAATTTTTATAATAGTCAAGCAATATCTTTATTTTGCTGATAGAGGGACTTCTCAAACTACAACACAAGATAGCAACATTTATCAAAATAAGAGAGGCCATCTTATCTTTAACCTAACTTTCTACTTATATAGGCCAATCTGAAGTATCTTGATTTTGGGAGCATGAAGCTGTTGTTAATAAATGAAATTGGAACATTATTATATTTGTTCTATTTATATAAATTTTAGTAAAACTTTTAATAACTATATTTATTATCTATCCTCCCAACAACAGAAAACCATCTTACTGTCATATGGAAGACCACATGACAAGCAGTAAATTAAATAAGGCATTCATTTTAATATGCAATTTTACTCCTTATTATAAAATTAGCAAACTGAATGAAATAATATAGCTATGATTATGGTGTTTAACATTGAAAGTGCATTAATCTAAACACAAAACTGTTTACAGGAAAATAACATTCTTCACCAAATATCCAAATATCAAATCAACTCCAATGTTAAGAAATTCAGCTATGCCATCTGTGAATAAATATATGAGTCTATATTTCAAAATATCCAGTTCAAAAAAGTACTTGTTTGGCACCATACACTATTAGATCTCAAATATTAAAACATAAACTAATTCAAACAGAGAGCATGAAATTTAAATAAGCAATGATCTTAAATTTGTTTATGAGTAATTTAAAATCATGGCTTATTTAAATTCCACACACTTTGTTTGAAGTAATTTGTATTTGAATATTTAATATCTAATAGCATACAGTTTCAAAGAGGTACTTTTTTGAATGAGCTATATATATATATATATATATATATATATATATATATATATATATATATGATAAACAAAAATGCAAGTTAAAAAACTTGCTAATGCTTGTATTTATGTCCACAGATGGCATTCTACCAAAAACGCCAATCAAGCGTATGTTTTGTTTACATAAACGTCAGAGTAGTTAGTATTCACTATCTCTAACTATAATTCCACTTTCAGATCATGATTTCAAGCTATTTGCTATCATCAGTGAAAGACAGGAATAAAGAAACTAGATCTAAATACAAACTCTGAGCGTTTATGAAACAATTTCTATTCAGCTTGCAAGCGTGAATTTTTTAGACACGTAATGTCTTCAAACTCAGCATAGCAAACCAGATAGCTATATGGGTCTGATCTCAGTTCAGCATCACCACATAGTAGAAGCCTCTGCAATCTATATCATTGCAAGAAAGACCTCAAAGGTACATTTATGATAAACAAAAATGCAAGTTAAAAAACTTGCTAACGCTTGTATTTATGTCCACAGATGGCGTTCTACCAAAAACGCCAATCAAGCGTATGTTTTGTTTACATAAACGTCAGAGTAGTTAGTATTCACTATCTCTAACTATAATTCCACTTTCAGATCATGATTTCAAGCTATTTGCTATCATCAGTGAAAGACAGGAATAAAGAAACTAGATCTAAATACAAACTCTGAGCGTTTATGAAACAATTTCTATTCAGCTTGCAAGTGTGAATTTTTTAGACACGTAATGTCTTCAAACTCAGCATAGCAAACCAGATAGCTATATGGGTCTGATCTCAGTTCAGCATCACCACATAGTAGAAGCCTCTGCAATCTATATCATTGCAAGAAAGACCTCAAAGGTACATTTATGATAAACAAAAATGCAAGTTAAAAAACTTGCTAACGCTTGTATTTATGTCCACAGATGGCGTTCTACCAAAAACGCCAATCAAGCGTATGTTTTGTTTACATAAACGTCAGAGTAGTTAGTATTCACTATCTCTAACTATAATTCCACTTTCAGATCATGATTTCAAGCTATTTGCTATCGTCAGTGAAAGACAGGAATAAAGAAACTAGATCTAAATACAAACTCTGAGCGTTTATGAAACAATTTCTATTCAGCTTGCAAGCGTGAATTTTTTAGACACGTAATGTCTTCAAACTCAGCATAGCAAACCAGATAGCTATATGGGTCTGATCTCAGTTCAGCATCACCACATAGTAGAAGCCTCTGCAATCTATATCATTGCAAGAAAGACCTATATATATATATATATATATATATATATATATATATATATATATATATATATATATATATATATATATATTCACAGGGGATGTAGCCAAATTTTTTAATGTTTGAGAAGTGAGAATTAGTAAAAGTATAAAAGAGAGGGGGAAAACATAAATAGAATATGAATGTGATATTAAAAACAGAGAAAATGAAAATGATGTAAATATTACATAGAAAACTTTTTTTTTTTTAAAAAAAAAGTTGGCTAAAATAGATAATTATATAGGGTGAAATTAAATAGTAAATTATTGGAGCGTATTAACAGAAGTGAATAAGATTGGTGTAAAAAATTTTGGAAATAGATTACAGAAAGAAATGCAGAGGAAAGAGAAATAGTATTATTAAATGATGAGAGACAATCTTAAATAAGTATCTAATGGATATACAAATATTATTAGATATGAAGAACAGAGTGATAACCAAATAAAAGCACATAATAATGGAAATATAAGTTTACAGAAAATAAATTGAATGAAGCAGAGAAGAAAATGAAAAGTGGAAAGGCAAGTGATTTTATGAATAGGCAATAGAGATGGTGATGGATTTAAGAAATAGGGCAAAATTAAATTTATTATCATGTTTTAATATGATGACACGTAAGATAGAAATTCCTGGTAGCTGGAATAATACAAGAGTAAGGCTACTATTTAAAGGAAAAAAAATTAAGAATCATAGAAAATTAAACAATGATAGACAAATAGTCATAAAGTCAGTGTTATATAAAGTTTTGGCATATATGGTGACTAAAAGGATGAAAAAATTGATGGAAGAAAATAATATAATGGGAGAAATGCAAGAAGGTTTTAGGTCAGATAGATGTATAGGAGACAGATTATTTGTAGTCACATACTTATAGATATGAGTAGGTTAGATAGTTATATATGGTCTTTATAGATATATAGAAGGCATATGATAGAGTAAATAGAAGTACATTATGTGAAAGTTTAGTAAATTTGTGAATGAATAAAGCTTTAGTGGATCTTATTAAGAGATTGTATGAAAATTATTACTATACATATCAATTAAAAAATATAGAATCAGTTAGAGTTAAAAGTGGCTTGGGACTAAGGCAATAATACATTTGTCACCTATTTTGTTTTTGTTATACTTGAGAAAAATGAAGAGAGTAATATAAATACTAAGAAGAGGGGTACAGATATTAATAAATGGTAAGAGTATATATATATATATATATATATAGTCTTACCATTATTAATATCTGTATACCTCGTAATATATATATATATATATTGTAACAATTAAAGATAGCTCAAAGATCCAGTGTATTTAAATGAGATCTGGTCTATTAAAGAATCAAAAAACTTCAAGTATTGAAAAAATCTCAAATATTCCAGTATTGTTAAATAATGTAACTTAATAAAGAGGACCAAACGATACAAATGTATTTAATAATTATGAAAAGATTCAAATATAAATCTTTATTTTGTTTCAAAAAGCTTCCAATATAAATATCTAGCTTAATAAACGAAAAATACATTGTAAATTTTATATCAAAAGAGAAGAATTATTTAACATGAGTAGTGGCTATTAAACCAAAGATCAGACTGAGTTGATTTTGCTTTTTGAGCCATATCACTATACGCACTAATATTTAGGTAAATATATTTAGGTAAAAGTAAAACATCTTTAAACCACAGTGGAGTTCATTAGACATAAATCATTTCTCGGATCTTAACATAACAAATTTGTTTCAATATTTTTATAAGTTTACTAGCTCAGATTATATATAACTAATTTAGGATGGCAATTCACTCATCCTTGCATGAAATAGATGATGGATGTGGTTATAATAATACTAAGAAATCACTAAATATTATAAAATCAATATTTATTTATGGCCTTTAAACAGTTAAACAGCTCATTAATTAAAATGTTGATAATGATGATGATGATGATGATAATTATGATAATGACAAAGGTTTCAACTACAGCTCTAGGACTAAGCCTAAACATAAAACTAATGTTATAAAGAAATTCATAATTATTGTTAATCTTAGCATATTTAATCATATCTTAAACAACTAATATTCAACCATTGATGATGATGAATGATCACACTTAACAAAGACTACACTTAATGAAATATATATGCCTCATTTAATAAAACAAACTAATATTTATTACTGCACTTCTAACATATACATAAAATTTTCTAGACATACATGAAAATTGACATGAATAATAACAACAATAATAATTGATTATATAACAATCCTCAGATTAATTTCAAGTTCTTCCCCCTTTCCCCTCAAATGTATTTTGTATTAAGTTGGATGTCACATTGACCATGATTTTCACTCCATGAGAAAAGTATTTCAAGAAAAAAAATATTATCTGCTCATTAGCACACATACTTTATAAATCTAACATGTAAGTAGAATGTTAAAAAAAAAATGTTAATAGAATTGAAAGAGCAAGTTTTAGAAACAAGTTTTAAATTATTTTCTCCCCCTCTCTTCTACCTCTGAAATGCTATACTTAACTTGAAACAAAATAATCTAATATTCTAATACTACTTGTTACTTCACATTCACTCGCAATTATACACATATAAAAATATTATTATGTATGTGCGTGTTTTATCCCATAATAACAAAATATTATTTAAAACCAAAATAATAATATATTAGTTAAAACTAAAATCATAATACCATAAAAAAAATTGTTTTACACATTAATATTTCATAACTGTAAAATTAATAAACAAATAATTTTGATACATTCAAGATCATTTATGAAGCTCAAAGTTATTATTAGTAAGACATTCTTGTTTTTAATCAATCTGAATAGTCTTTAAAAGTTCTTTAACTCTTTGAACTCCTTCGACGAGGCTCCTCGTTGACATCTGACATCACTCTAACTCAACCAGTTTTTATATGAAAATATTCGTTAAACATGTATTGAATTTGTTTTTAAAAGTTCTGTAAGATGGTGCCATCTTCCGATTTATTTTACAAGTAAAAAATTAAAAAAAACGCATTTAAACCTAAACAAAGAAGGAACATTATTTGTGATTGGTTCTTAGCATGCTCTCAGCCGAAAAAGACATTCTGATTGGCTGGAAAGAACAAAGAAACTGCCTGATCAAAGAAAATAAAGAAAAACGCTGAGATTTTCATTTCGAATACGATTTAAATTATTATTAAATAATATTTATGGAAATTAAAAATTATTTTAGAGAGAATAATAAAAAAACAAAATTATTTTCGAAAAATATTGAAGATTTTAGTACAAATATTGAAGTTGTAGTAAAAAGAAATATTTACTTTTCTATAACGTAAAAGTCGATCTTTTTGTTTATATTATAGCTTTTATGTTGCCGAAATTGAATATTTTAGAATAAAAAAATAGCAATTTATTTTTGAAAGAACTTTCGTTCTCTTCATATCTTGAAAAATTAATAATATACTTTTTATAAACGTATCTGAGTTGAATTTAATATTATAGGCGAATATGTTTTAACAATAGGCTTTGTCTTCAGTTTGTGAGTTGGCCAATTACAAGCTTTGATTTTTACCTCATACAACCAATGATTTAATTAGCGGTTAAAAGGTTAAATAAAATATACCACTTTATGGCTAAAATGTTTATTAAGACTCTGATATCATAAAGAAAATAGATATAAAAAGTCATATTACCAATCTTTTGTTTGTGGTGAATTTCCAAAGGTTTAAACTTGTATTGTATAATGTCTATATTTCTGCAGCTACCATTTCCGTTTTATGTGGGAACAATCTCTTTCTTGAGGTGTATAACTATTTGATGATGATGACTCTATTGAGGTTATTTGCTTTAGTGGACAATTTGGAAATCATTATATTAATTTTTCTTCTCTTCCTGTCAAGCATGATTCTTTTAGTGGATGAAATACAGCAGTTGTTTTCACATTTATAAATTTTCTTGAGTTTAAAGTCAGTTGTTGGAACAATTAATTGGACTTGATGATTAATATTTATCAGTAGATTAATTCATCTTTCATCGAATGCAGGTGAATGCTTTCTTCCTTCTATTAAAAACATCTTATTTCTCTGGTCAGTTGAAAGGTGTAGAATATTATTTTAGACAAAACATTTTTTCTTTTCTATATGATGTGCAGCTTCCCCAGATGGTCCAGAAAAGATGGGACATACATATAATTTTTCTAGCCAGCCATTTCTTATATTTTCAACATTCAATTTAATAGTCTAATAATCTGAATCATAATCACAACAATAATTCTTCAAGATAGCTTTTTATATCCAGAGATGGTGTCACTTGCTATTTTTGGACAAATTCATTTTAATTAGATCTCTAATTTATTTTCAACTAAATTATTTTTCCACTGAAAAGTTTAATCCTTTTTCCAGACACTTTTGTTTAAAAAAAAAATAGACTTAATCCTTTTTTTTCTTACACCTAGGTAACATTTCAAATTTTTGAGCTTCCTTCTTTAGATCTTAAGATAAGACAATTTCAAAATTAGAGTTCCCACCCAGATTAAGCTCCCAAAGTGACAAACAATCATTTACAGAAAACAAAATTGCTACAAAAATAGATATCTGATTCAACAGATTTCCTCTTTTATAATAAAATTGTACAAAAAAAATAATTTGACAGATTTAATCCTTCCTTTTCTTTCAATATTTAATAAATGTAAATTTCTGTATGTAATGTACACACATACTTCATTATTTCAAATCATTCATAAACTAACATTAAATAATATAATTGCTAGCTTAGTAATTATAACCCTATTATTTAATTAAATCTGTAACTTTTAAATCCCAATTACAATTAGAGAAAAGCAAAATAGAAGCATAGAATAAGACATTAAAATTGATCAAGCATAGGTTAGTTTTAAAGAAAGTTAAAATGTTTAATATTTAAAATATAAAACAATTAAATAACTTACACTTACACTGCTTATACGTATGCATTATAACTTTGCTTTTTAACATAAAATTTAAATATTAAATGTGTGTGCTGCTCTTTTTGAGATTTATTAACACACAAACAAGTAAAGCATATAATTGCTGTCCCACTCTCTTTCTGTCTAAAGCGTTTAAAATTTTGATCTGCTAGGGTTTGAACTTGGATGCCCTACAGCTTCATTTATTGTTATATAAAATGTGATGATGATTTTGGTTTACCTTTTCTACATGCACATTACTATAAACTTAGCTAGTGACTAAATTGTAATGGCACAATATATATATATATATGATCAGGTCTTTTTTTGCTTACATCTTCTTTTGCACAGAAAGTAGGGAAGATATGGAAGTTATGCTAAAGACGTGAAATTGGGTAAAGAGATGGGAATTAAATTTAGTAAAGAAAAATCAAATGTAATGATGACATATACTGGAGAAAGAGAAGAGACAGAATTTTTATTGGGAGATATAAAAGTAAATATAGTGAATAGGTATAACCATTTGGGAATCATCTTAAGTAATCAGAGAAATTGTTTAGATAAATGGGAATTAATGATAAGTGAAGCCAAGAAAAGAAAGGAACTTATAAGGAAATTAACAGGGTTTTCACAAAATAAATATGATGTATCAAGAATTGTATGGAAGAGAGTGGCATTAACAGAGTTAACTTATTGATAATGATGCTTTATGTGTTAGTAAAGGGATATTATATACTTAAAAAAAATAAAAGGAGGAATAGGTAGACATGCATAAGATGAAGATGTGTGGATGGCAAGTAAAACAATTCAAGAAGATATGGGATGGTCAACTTTTTATGAGAGCTGCAATAAGCAAAATGAAAGTATTCAGAAGATTGTAATGTATGGATAGTAAGGGAATAGACAAAATAGTATTTAATTGGATTATGGATAAAAGATATATGAGAAAGGTAGTATTGTAGTAGGAATATTTGGATAAAGACTTTATGTCAGTATACTGTACAAAAGATGAAATAATTGTGTTTGGAGAATTGTTAAGTGTTATAGTAACAATGACTGGGATAGAAGAATAGATGCATTAATAAAAAATAGAGAGTTGGAAAGATGAAGAACTAGTATGGAGAATAAAAATAGTTTAAATATATATAGAAGTAAACAGAATATTGGATGCCAGTTAATTAATGATGATAACAAAGAAAGTAGTTTACTGGTTAAGGCTTGAACAGGATCATTAGCAATAATGGAATATATGCACAATTTGAGGAATGTTGGTGATTTAGTCTGCAAATTATGTAAAGAAGGCATGGAAAGTATTAGGAATCTGTTAATTGAATGTAAATGTTTACATGCAGAAAGGATATAAATAATGAAGATGTCAGAGAATAAATATAAACAAAGTGATTATTTAGAAAGTGGGTTCTTGGTTTTTTATGCTGAGTTTGGAAAAGCTAATGGGGATCTAGATATAAAGGCCATAAAGTGGAACAACATAAAGTTGTGGAAATAAGATATAGCAGGGTAGAGAATAATATGGGAAAAATTTATGGTGTAAATTAAAAAGGGGAAGGTAAAATAGCTAACAGGTTTTTCTGTGTATATTGGTTGAGAGATTCCTGACTCTAATAAAAGAGCAACCACAGTGTATCATATCATATCTCATCACATTTGAGATAATTTGATATATATATATATATATATATATTAGATGAATTATAATGAGCAATTTTTAACTTTCTGCTTTAAATTTATTCTACTATACCAGTAAGTTAGGTAGTCATCAGAACATTTTATTTTTATATTTAACTTTAAAAAAAAATAATGCTTGAAAATGTTAATCATGATTTACTCTATGGGCATCCTGGTTTTGAATTATATTCTTATTTCACTGAAAAACTTGGCTTTTATCTATTTTTACATAGATGCAACATTATTTAATATTTGTATTAATTTTTATAAGAGTGTATAATAATAATATTAATGTCCTGTATAATTTACACTGGTGTAATAACAAATTTGAGGTCTAGTGATTTCAGCATCAATGAACAGTCTGTCATTTCTAATGCTCAGTATTATGACACCTGAGAAAATGATTGTGAAATTAATTTTTAATTAAATATTAATGACAATTACTATGTTTAAATAATCTGATTATGTACTATTATATACTTTGCTAAACATTATTATAACATATTTTTCATTACAAAGGGTTTTAATGCTATTGGAGCAAGTGATTAGTAATGCAGTCCTGTTGAAATTATATACAGTCTTATATTGTTTTCAGATATATTACATTCCATAATCTATTTAGCTTTATCATGATTGGGTAACATTTTTCAGCCAATGAAAATGAATTTACGTCAAGAGATTTATTTCATACTGTATCCCATTTTATGTAGTTGTATTCTGTAAGCAATGTTTATTGTTTTTAATTTTAATATATATAATCTCGTTGTTTTTTAATGTAAAAACTTGCTTCTTTGTATTTTATTTTTATTTGTGATATTTGATTGTGTAATAAAAGTATACGGTATTTTACAAAAAGAAAATGTAAATAATATTTAAGTCGGTAACAAATTTTTTATTGTGTATTTGTGATTAAGATTTTTAAAATAATTATTTATATTTTATTAATAATTGTAATTATTTAACATATATGCAATAAACCTTATAGTTTTTGTTTTTAAAAAATTCTGGTTTAAATGTTATATATATATTATTCTCTTCCTGGCAAAATTCTCTGTTATTTAGATAAAACTAATGTCAAAAAGAATTAAGCAGTAGAAATTTATTCAACATATGGTCACAATATGTCACATGTAATAAATGAGGGAGAGGGTCAAATAGACACATGTAGATTAGGACAAGTACATGACTTTCTTTTTTAAACTAATCCAATTAAAAATAACAAACTGAATGGGAAAAAAATGACTGTCATCATCTCGCAGGGAATTCCAGATTTTTATAGATCAGGATAAAATTTCTTGTGGATATTAGTTTCCTTTTAGAGAATTGTAAATGACAAAGTTAATTTTAAAAAAATATTTTATAAAAATTTTGATGAATTACTATATATATGTTTCTATATTAAGTATACAGTTATATCAAGCTCGAACTCTTATGATTTTATCAGGCTTATAATCCACAGCATATGGCCAGTCAAATGGATGAAAAAGAAAATGAATTGGGTAAAGGGCCCTTATTTAAACTTATTATGACGATAAATATGTGCATAGTTTGTACTTTATTACTAAATATAAATAATTCTCAGAAAATAAAAATCCAAAACAACATCTTTAATAACATTGGGCATATATATGTAAGATTCAAATAATTTTAACGGTAAAAATAATAATAGATATATTTTAATTAATCAGTAGGCTTTTGATTATGTTGTAATCCTTATCAAGTGTAAAGTAATACACAAGTTTAACATCAAGTGATTTTCCATGAGCTGTGTATGCAGTATTTGCTGTTTGTCTATTTATTCATCATCATTATCAACCATTATCAATCCACTGCAGGATGAAGGTCTTTCCAAGTTTAATCCATCTTCTTCGATCTTTAGCTTCTCTTCTCCACATCACCCCTGCATACTTTCTTATTTCATCCATTCATCTCATATGTGGTCTCTTTCTGGGTCTTTTACAATCTCTTGAAATCCAGTTTAAAATTTCAATTGTCCATCTATTATCATTTTTTCTAGCAATATGTCCAGCGCAACTCCACTTCAACCTTTTAATTTTTTCAATGAGGTCAGTAACACCTGTTTGTTCTCTTACCCATACATTGCATTTTCGATATCTTCTTGTTACTCCCAACATACATTTCTCCATACTTCTTTGAGTGGTCTGAAGTCTCTGTATAGTCTCTTCTATTGAGTGTCCAAGTCTCAGATCCATACGTAAGAACTGGTAAAACACATTTGTTAAAAATCTTCCTTTTCAAACACATAGGCATATTTCCTTTTAGTATCAAGTTATTTCTACCAAAAGCACTCCAACCAAGTTTGATTCTATGATTAATTTCCTCTATTATGTTTCTATCCGTATTAATAATCTGACCAAGGTATTTGTAACTGTTAACTTCTTCTAATTCATCATAATCAATCTTTATTTTCATATTTTGAGCAAATCGATTAAACATTACTTTAGTCTTTTTAACATTTATCTTTAGTCCTACTTTCCTACTTTCATCTAATAACTCCTGCAACATTTCCTGCAGCTCTGAAGCATTATTTGCAAAAACAACTACATCATCTGCAAAATCTAAATGACTTAAATAATCTCCATTTACTTTCACTCCTTTAGTTTCTCATTTTAATCCACAAAATACTTCTTGCAGCACTGCTGTAAAAGTTTTGGAGATATGGAGTCACCTTGTCTTACACCTTTCTCAATGTTGACTATTTATTATATTACCTTTAAATTTGTTTATCAATATTGTTTTTTTATGATTTCTTTTTTCCATTAGTATTTTTGTAGCATTTACCTTAAAAACAAATTTAGTTTTATAAGATTTTTTATGGTCGAAGAATACTAAGGTTGTATTTAATTAACTATTTACAGTTTTTTTTTTATCCGATTATATAGTAATTGATATTCTTTTATCCTTTTTTTCCAGAGAACATTTTGATTCTTATAATGACATACAATCTGATATATTATATTACTTCTTTGCATTTTAGGTATAACACTCTTAGAATTATTAATTAGTCTATTTACATTTCGGGGAACATAAAACGAAACATTCTATTTAATAAATTTTTAATTAATATGTATTGAACATTATTTACAAATAGCGTAGATATCCATTTTTTAATTATTTAATTTTGTGTTATGATTATTATTTTTATTATTAAACCAATTTAAGATACATAAGTTTATGAGTTAAGAATTCGATATTTTGATTTTTATCATGTTTATATTTGCATACTTTATCATTACGATGTAAAAAATGTTTCAAACTTATCATTTTATGCAATTTAAAATGAATATATGTTCCTTCTTGAATAAGTTTAATAATCATTTTGTAATTTAAAATAATTGTTTCTCTCTATAATTGTAAATCGAAAATTTTATTTTTCTATTTTGTTCTTTATTGCTAGCCCATTTTAAATTAGTTAAATTATTCAGCTTATATAAAAGTGCTTTAATAAAATCATTAGGACCACAAACAAACATATTATCCACATATCTAACATAAATTTTAATACAATCAAAGTCACAAGAATTTTTTTTTTTTAAATTATATTAAATTTTATATATTTAAATTTTATATATTTAACATATTTATATTAAATTCTTGCGACTTTGATTGTATTAAAATATATGCTTTATTTGTAGATGATGGGTTTGTTTGTAATCCTGGTGATATTATTGAAGCACTTTTATATAAACTGAATAATTTAAATAATTTAAAATGGATCAGACGTCATCTGGATAAAATGATAAAAGAACATCAATTATTATATAACTGAGTAAAAAAAAAACTGTAAATAATCAAATAAATATGGTCTCAGTATTCTTTGACCATGAAAAATCGTGTAATTATAAATTTACTTTTATTGTAAATGATGCAAAAATACTAATGGAAGAAAATCATAAAAAGAGAAAAATTAAGGAAGCAATATTGATAATTATATTTTAAAATAATATAATTAACAACAAGAAGTAAATCCTGATATACGTGGTTCATTGAAAATCTTATGTTATTACACTTCCGTATTACTTTACAATTAATAAGGATTACAATGTAATCAAAAGCACTACTGATTAATTAAAATATATATTTTAT
Organism: Epiperipatus broadwayi; assembly: GCA_028023455.1. NCBI lineage: Eukaryota > Metazoa > Onychophora > Udeonychophora > Euonychophora > Peripatidae > Epiperipatus > Epiperipatus broadwayi. Next base: position 1,361,048 of record JAQFVV010000226.1, read on the forward strand.
TATTTTTAACATTAAAATTATTTGAATCTTACATATAAATAGGTATTTATAGTTTTGTATATGCATATATATATATATATATGTGTGTGTGTGTGTGTGTGTGTGCGGGTGTAATCTCATAATTGAATATTTATAAATACAGTAATTAGATATATGTGAAGTATAACTTTAAAAAATTTTATTCACTTAGGAGTGCTTTTGACTATCCTCATAAACGTTAGTTGACAAAGATTATGAGGATAGTCAAAAGCATTCCTAAATGGATAAAATGTTTAGTTATACTTTACATATATCTAATTACTATATTTAATTATCATCATCATCATCATCAACCATTATCAATCCACTGCAGGATGAAGGTCTCTCCAAGTTATTCAATTGTAAGATTACATATATTGATTTGAAAAAATACAAGCATCGAATTACAATATTATTACATATATGTATACCTTAATAGCCCAATTCTGTTTTATTAAGTAAATAAAATACACTGAATTCAAAGCATAGGATAAAATGTTTTTTTTTAAAAAAAAACAGACCATCTTATCTACTTTATCTAAATTTACTTATGTAGGCAAATCTGAAGCACTTTGAGGAAAAAGGATGAACATCTTAATTTAATAATATTACTTTTTAAATCTTTATTTTAAATGACATTATATTATATTAATTGGTATTTCAAAAAAAAAAAATTACAGCTTGTCTGTATCAAATCAAATAAAGAAATATGTAATATATAAACTTTTCCCATCAGTTAATATCATGTAATAAACTATATTAATATTCCAACAATGGTTATTATATAAATGAAATAATATTGTTAAAACAGGCAAAACTCTCTATATATATTGCCACCCACACAAGCATAAAAGGAGGTGGTCGTGTGATGTTTATTGGCTTAAATGAAATAATCTCAGTCTAAAGCACAAGATAAAACATTTTAAGAAAAAAGGAACAGACTGACATCTGTTTTACTTAAATTCATTTCTATAACTTTTATCTGATGTACACTGGGAAGAAGTCAGTAAGATCTTCATCTGATCATATTATTTTTTAAAACTATATTTCAAATTGCTTTATATTATTTTAAGTGTTATTTAAATATTTAAAATGTAAAATTGTAAGTCAGATATCATTTCTAAAAATGTTAACATTATTATTTTTGAATGAGCACATTTTATAGTTAAAAGATAAAAATTGTCATGCCTTTGTATAAGAGTATTAGGGATATATTTGAATTTTATTATACTTAAAGTTTATCTCTATATAACAATCTAATGGAAATAATTAACAACATTTATGTATTTATTAAAATGTTATTATTTTGTACAACTGCTTGCTAAAACTTTAGTATATGTAATAAAATATATGCATTACACATTAACACCAACATTTTGTCTCTTAAAAATATTTTTGTTTAAATAATGTTATAAATATAATTATAGTAATGATAAAGTAAAAGCATAAAAATGAATATTATTTTACTAATTGATTATCATTAGCTGATTGCAAATTTACAGAATATCATTATATATATATATATATATACACACCCATGAAAGCAGCAGAATATCATTATATATATATATATATATACACACCCATGAAAGCAGCAGACACTTAAACAATACAAATAACTTTAACAATTAACAATATTAATATGTTGTCAAGGTGATTTTCATTAGTCAATAAAGATGAAAATCCAGCTTTTATTTATGGTTTAATATATTTATGTAGACAAATAAAGATTGCAACTTGAATACAGAAAGTAAAATAATATAGAGTATTCAAATAAAATGACGTTTTATAGTCCTATATTGTTTCATGCCATAATAGAGTAATGGATTCTGAAATTCAAGTTTCATGAATTGTGTCTTCAGCTCTTTTAATTTTGCTCAAATAACTTTTGAGAAATAAATTATCAGATTATTTTAATTTATGTATGCTATGTTTATATGAGATATAAAAGATTTTTATTGTGTTAAGAATTATAATCTACATTTTTTTTGTTTATTTATTGAATAATTTATTACATAAATGATCAAGTGACATTAAAAAACAAAGTGTAATTCAATATCAATTCTTTTTACTTTTCCAATTTTTTTCTCCATATCAGTTGAAAAACAATCCAAAATTTTTAGAATTATTTTACTAGATCTTTTGAAACTGGGATATTATAATATGGAAAATGTTACTCTAAAATTGGCATGCTAATATAAATTATGTTAAATAGGTAGTAAATAATAATAAATTTTCACTGATGGTGAACAAATATAAGTTCTGTTTTCATGTAGAAAACATTCAATCTTTATTTAGCATTAGATTTTGCTGCAATTTAATATAATGCATAAATTTAGATTTCATGTAAATTATATATCTAAAGAAAGTGATCTTGGATTAGTGTTGAGATAGCATTGAGTGCAGCTGGGCACATTATTATTAATTGAGAATCTTTTCGTAATTTAGCAGTGGTAGTATTTACATTATTTTCCATGATGACAAAGGATCTATATTAGTCATGATGTTGTAAATAAAATAGAAGAGGACATATTAAAATATCTCATAAGAATTAGAAAGATTTTTGTGATGGAGATATGATTAAATAATTTTACCTAATTTCAAGATAATGAACATGAAAATAATGATAATGCATGATTTGTTTCTATTGAAAGTTACAGAACAAAGAAAAAAACAATGAAACAATGTAAAGATATTTTGGAGAATTTAGCACTTTTTTTTTGTATTTGTTACAATTTTTCAATTGCAATATCTTCAATAATTAAGATAGTTCTTTATTCACATTTAATATATTTATTTTCATTTATATCTGTGTACAAAACTATGGTCTTCCGTATAAGTCATTAATTTGTTAATATTTTAATATATGATTTTCTATAAATAAAGTTGTATTTAACTCTTGATGCCTTATGTATCTTATATTATAATCCAACAAAAAGTAAGTGACACTGAATTTTTTGTTCTTGTTGATATTCATCCTAATATCCAAGTTTAATATAAAATCCTTATTGTTGAAATTACAGTGTCCCAAATATCTTGAAGAATTTGGAGGATTTTCTAACCTTGAATAAATTGGCAGTGTTTGTGTTTTGAATAGAACGAAAATGTGCAGATTGAAAAGCAAGTCAGAATATCTTAGGATTTGGTTACTCATTTTTTTTTTTATTTGAATCCATATCAAACATTAAGGAAATGTTCATTTATGTTATTTTTATTCAATATATTGGAAATATGCTATGGTTGTGTATGAACATCTTAAACCAATTCTGTTGCATTTGTAGTAAGGTTATATTTTCTCCAATAAAAATAGATGGAAGCAATTTTACAAAACGTCTCAATTTTATAATTTGTTTCTAAAGTAGGACATCAAGAAAATCCATGGGTTTCACATTTTTATTGCAATATCTGTTCAACAAATACTTGGGCATTGCTGCACAAAAAGACTTATACAATGCCATTTGCAGCCACAATGATATGAAGGAAACCAAGTAATCATTTTACATTTTGATTGATACTTCATATCAAAGGAATGACTAAAAAGTATAAAACATTAATTTGATGTTTTAATATAACTTCTAAATTGTGGCCTCTACTATAAAGTAACAAAATATTCATTCCAGAATTCATTAAATGTGCAATGAAGAGTGATGTGGATGAATCAGATATACGTAAATTTACAGGACCATTATCAAATGATTTTGAATGTGTGACAAATATTCTGAATAATGGCATAAGATAACCTAAAAATAAATTAATGACTGTAACTGTATCACAGAACTAAATTGTCTAAGGGCAAAGCATAACTATTAGCCTACAGTTTAAGACAATAAAATTACAAATATATGAGTTATTTTACTTTTATTCTAACATCAATAATTTATACAGTCCTATTTTTAAAAAAAGTAATCTCACAGTTCAGTATCAATGTCAATGATGTTAGAACATTTCTGGGTATAATATTCAATCATAGTAAATTCTTCAAAAGACAGTTTGAAAGGAGTGTTTTTGTGCAATGATAATATTCAGGCCTTGAGATCTACTGCATAGCAACCTGAACTAAATAAATTTATTTAATTAGAAAAAATCTTTTTAGAAAGATAAATATAGTAAAATCATGAATAGGATGTGTGTTGTGATTTTAATGTTATCACTTTTTAGTGGATCTACAGCAGAGCTACATAAAATTATGTTAACAGATGTGACAGTTAATTATTTAAAGAGGGTCTGCCTTCACTCATCATCACTTACACCAGGTCACTAGAATGTGAAGTATCAACCACTATCCATCCTAATGGTGATGTTTATAACATTTGTGTTAGTACTTTCAAAGACTACCATGCAGAAAATCAAAAAAAGAATATTTATTGCTTTTAGAATTAGAGTATTTTAAAAAGATGCGGAATTTGAGAGTTATTGAAGAAAAGAATAGAAAGCTTCCAAAATTATGACAAATTGTTTATCAGAAAAGGTCAAAGCCAAAAATTCTTAGCAGATAGTGGATTAATTTTTAATGTTATATGATAAAATAGGATGAAGAATGTCCCTGGAATTGTATACTCTTTATTTCTATTTATATGACTTCCTTATTTCTTGTAGTTCATTCAGATAAACATGAGGAGGGTTTTTATTATGGTATTGCAAATATTGAACAGTGGTACAAAAGTAATTGATAACCTACAAAGTGGTACGATTACTGTTAGATAAAAGTTAATGGAAATAATCTTATTTTTCTTTCTAATAAAAAGAGAGGTTTTTAAAATCAGTTTGCTTTCCAATCTCACAATCAATGTCACTGTGAGGCTGAGCATCTAAATATTACTTAAGTATTACTTAATGTTGTTTTTATTATAAAAACTGTGTTAAATAGTGTTAATTCAAATAATAACTAATAGAAAATAGATAATAGAAAAGAGTAAAATAAAATGTGAAATAGAAAGATTTAGAAAATTATATCAGAAACAAATGTTTGTGTATGAAAGAATTACAAAAACCAGAATGGATTGTTTATAAGGAAAATATCTTTATTCAAGATGATTACAAAAAAAAAAAAACATATATATGAATTACTAACAACTCATATTAGAGAATTTCCAAGGCCAGGTCACGTCATTCTTATTTGGATATTCATACAATTTGACCATCTCGTCAAAGGGTCTCAAATATTTGACTTAATATATAGTAAAATAATGCTTCACAGGTTCATAAAATATTGTAAGGCCTGTCAGATAAAAAAAATATGGCTCAAGATAAAAATTATTATTTAATGTTTATTATCATAGATGTTGCTAATAAGATTTTTAAAGAAATGAATATAATGTAGGTGACATTTTTAAAATTTCTCTGTATATATATATATATACGTGTTAAAATAATTACTAATGATTCATCAATAAAAATAATCATAGAAATTTATTAAAATATTGTTGTAAAATAATAAAAAAGAATGTAATATGTACTACTGATTAAGAATAAAAAAAAAAAACTTTTGATACAAATGAATTAATAAAATATTTACATTAAATGCAGCAGAATTTGAGAAGTATTTAATCAGTAATGTAAATAAGATGTTTTTAGCAATGTTTAATGCGTAATGGTATCAATAAACGAAACATGTTTACATATAAAAAGCTACTTCGATCTTAAAAAGTGAAATATTATCAAAGCAATTAAAATTGCAAATATTGTCTACAGACATATAAAATAAAAATTGAGTCCAATATTTGTTTCATTAAAGTGCAAGAGATAAAATAAATTAGATTGCTTAGTATGATGTTTGATATATTGAAAACGATTCATTATCTAGAAAGTATGTATACATTCCATAAAATATATTAATTTAATTATATTATTTTGCAGATAAATATAGGAAAAAATTAAGGTCGGATTATAAACAATTGTTTACTTTAATTAAATGTCTTAAAATATTAATGTTTCATAATGATGAAATAATTAAAATTTCATGTTTTCTGATTTTATGTCAGCATTGGAAGATAAACGATGATGAGTGTAACAAATGTTAGGAAAAATTGAAAAAAACTTCCAGGAGATTCGAAAAAAAAATGATTTAAAAAAAAATAAAATGTGCAGTTTGTTATTGGATAAAAGATCATGGAAGAAATGAAACAATTCTAAGCATAATAATAATAAAAAAATTAGTAAAAATATAATCCTCTAAGTAGGAAATAAATAAGACTTTAACCATTTTAATTGGAGAAATAATTTATTTTAATCATGAAAATGGAAAATTAGAAAACATGAAAAGCTCAATGCTATTTGTTGCAGTTATAGTCAAAAAATTGCAGCATATTGGTTGTATTCTAAAGACAAAATCATTAATAATTTATGCTGAAATGCAAATTTGTCTTTTTTATTGTTTTCATCTACAATTTAGAAATTTCATTCACAATTATACAAAAACTAACTTTGGATGTCATAATATTTTTCATGTATAATATATTATGAATATCACACATTCTTGCATATCAAGTGCTATAACTGAGTTAACAGCTTGTATACTATGGTTTAATAATATGTATAAATTCACAACTACTCATGCCCTTGAATGAATACACACACACACACACACACACACACATATATATATATATATATATATATATATATATATATATATATATATATATATATATATATATATATAAGAACAACTTTGTTCATATCTCTCAAATTAACTATGAGCTCCATAAGATTTGATTTAAAAAAATCTCAATTTCTTTAAATATATAATTGATAAAAAAACAATGCCAGTCTTTTATTGTCATCCAACATCTATCTGATAATCATTAATTATTAAAACTTACAACATATGACATTATCATTCTTTAAGAATGCTAAAAAAAATTTCATCTGTAATATTAGATGACTATCTAATTTACTCGTTCATATGCTTCCAATAAGAATCATTTTTACTCTGCTCTAAATCTATATACTGTAAACTTAAGTAATAACTTTATCACATAGTATCTATTAATTATTTAATATCACAATATATGGCACTAGAAAATGTACTTAATGACTAATTTCTTACATTAAAAATATTAATTTTGTAAAATAAACATAAATAGATTATATAGAGGAAGATATGAGGAATTAACATTGCATGGTCACAATTCACTATGCTTACACATACAATAGTTGTCATGCAAGGCAAGCCAAAATAATCCAATCAATAGATGCAAATGGTTTGTACATAAAATCCCTATCTAGTGCCTACTCATCCAATTTTCCCAGAATAGTTTCTAGCTTGTGACTTTTATCAGTGAGAAGTTTTGGTTCTGAAAGAAATTGACCTAGATTTTAGGATATAATGCCATATTCTATAAGCCATCTTTTATATTTTTATTTAACTATAAATCTATGAGTCCAAAATAAAACAATATAATGTTTTAATCCAAGCTCATTTTCCCATATAGTCATCTAGATCTAATTCCAGTTTAGCTTTCAAACTTGTTGATGTCATTGATTCTTTAATCATCGTAGTCACCATTATCCTATTTTGGATGAATTGGTATTAAACCACTGAACATCACTTGATCAAAATCCCTTGTTCTTGCACAAAGTGTTATGATAGAAACAAATGCCTTCTTACAGTAGTGCCACCCAGTGCAATATAAACTATTTAGTGGATACAAGATTATTTGTGTATAAAATTTCTATATAGTGCATACTTATCGAGTATTCCCAGAGTAGTTTCTAGCTTTTGGTTTTTATAAGTGATGAGCCTTGTATATTAGAGCACTGCATTTAAATCTTAAATTCCAAGGCAAAACTCCAGCCACTCTTTATTTTTTAGTTAACTATAAAGTTATGAATCCAAAATGAATGCATAATAATGATTTCAATTTCAGCTCATTTTCTTGTAAAGTCCGCATCTATACATTTTGGTGTCTGGTTTTTTAATAGCCATGGTCACCCTCATATCATTTAGCAGTATAAATTATAAACATCACATAATAACAATTCCTTATGTTTAAAGAAACTGTTATAACAGGGGAAAAATTCTCCATACACTATTGCCACACAGTGCAAGCCAGATTAATTAATGGATGCAGGGAATGATTGTGCTTAAAATTCCTATCTAATGCCTACTCAGTCAATATTTCCTGACTAGTATCTAGCTTGTGGACTTCATCAGTGAGTAGCCTTGCATCTAAAGAAGAGTATAGATGCTGAACTTGATTCAGATTTTTATGAGTAACCAAAAAAATAAACTTGGATTGAAAACTTTATTATGTTTTTATTTTGGACTTTTGTAGATTTATAGTTAACTAAAAAGGTAAAAATGGATGATAAAGAGACAGATTAGATCCTAAGTTCTAGGAAGAGTGCTCTCAGATCCAAGATTCCTCATTGATTAAAGTCACAAGTTAGATACCAGTCTGGGGATATTGGGTGAGTAGGTGCTAAATAGGAATTTTATGAACAAATCTCCTTACATCCATTGTTTGCTCTGGCTTGCACTGGGTGGCACCATTGTATGCAGAGTTTTGTCTCTTATAGCAGTTTGTGTATGTATAACCAAATTTGATTATGTGATGATTAGTGTTTTAATACCAGTTCTGCCAAATAAGATGATGGAGACTATGATTATTAAAAATTCATGAGTAAATGATCTTGAACTTACATTATTGTGTTTTTTTTGTTTTTAGACTCATAGCTTTGTAGTTAACTGAAAAGTGCAATTGTGGCTGTGGATGATTACATTAGATCCTATCTTTTGGGTGCATTGCCCTCAGATTCAAGGATCCTCACTGATGAAAACCAGAAGCTAGAAACTACTCTGGAGATATTGGATGAATAGGCATTAGATAGTAATTTTATGCACAAACATTTCCTGCATCCATTGATTACTCTGGCTTGCCTTCAGTAACACTATTCTATGAATAGCTGTGTGTCTATTAATTTAAGAAAGAATGATTTTCATATATTATTCACAGCAAAGATGTTTTAAAATATATATTGATAAATTAGTAATAAAATAATTGTGAATAGATAATGAGAGAAAAAGACTTGAAAAAAATAATTTGATATTGATTGTCAATTAGCAAATAATAATAAAAGTAATTATTAAATGATAGATAATAATAATAATACTTATACACAGAACAATCAATATTATTAAATAACGTTTCCTTTTAATTTTAATATAAATTACGTGCACAATCTAATTAATATAAAACTTGATCAAAGTAACAGTATGTCTTTATATTATCTGTATTCAAGAAAGTTCAAGATTCAAATGAGTTATGTAGTTATAAAACATTTTTATTAGAATGACCCTTGTTATTATCTGATTAAGGACAATTAACTTCCAACATAGTTATACAATGGAAAATATAAAATATCATCTTCCACCAGCACACATTAAATTAGCTTGATATTATAAAAACATTAAAATAAAATAAAAGTTGAATGCTTAATTTTTTCATATGTTCCACAAAATATTTTCATTAAATCATATATGTAAGTTAGTTTTAAAGTGAAAAATGGCATCATACAATCATCATTTAGTGCACATGATATCATGCATCATTTTTGATGAGGATTTTTAATTTTTTCTATCATTCAAATTCAAGTAAATTTTACTGTTATAGCATAATGATAAATTATTGAGCTAAAGGCTTACTTAGAGCTCAATTCAGATTTTACTTATGGTATTGTAATGCCATTCAAGCTATAATCTATTGATTTTTTTTAATATATTTTTCTCATATTCTAAGATATATAAGACATATGTTCCTGCATGATATCAAAATCAATTTCTTCAATGCATACAGAAACAATTAATGACAGTAAATAATAAACAGTTATCTTTTATGATTTTATTAATTTCATAGAAGTTTAATCTTGATTAAATTTAGAACAGTCTACTCTTGTATATCAACACCACAGAAATCAAAATTTATTAAAAAATGAAAGACATTTGCCATTAAACATTTTGTAGTATTATTAATTATATAGCTGCATTTGATGCATAATTTAATTTGATAAAGTTTCATGACATTATTATTGAAGTAATTAAGAAAGTGAATAATTATTTGTTTAGAAGGTCATATGACATTTAAAAATTTAGAGTAATAGTTGATCTTTGTTCCAAAAACATTTAGCTCCCATATTATTCTTACCCATTTTCTGAACTGCACAAGGTAAAAATTCAATGATTCCCATTAAACTTACTAAGACTTTGTAGTGCAACCTGATATTTATCACTTAAAATAACATTTGTTAAACAGGCAAATTTCACTATATGTATGCCACACACAGCAAGCTAGAGGATCATTGGATGACAGAAGGCCTGTGCATAAAATCCCCATCTAGTGCCTACTCATCCAATATTCCCAGGCCACAAGCCAGATACTAGTCTGGGGATATTGGATGAGTAGGCACTAGATGGGGATTTTATGCACAAGCCTTCTGGCATCCATTGATTACTCTAGCTTGCTGTGTGCGGCATAGGTATGGTGAGGTTTGCCTGTTTTAACAAGTTATACACAAGCATGGGAGATGGTGGTTATGTGATGTTTATTGGCTTAATGTTTGCAATAACAAAAATAATAATATATGGTGTCATAAAATGATTTTTCTTTAAAATCTAAATTTGGTTATAAAATTATCTTAGAAGGAGATAATGTCAAATTTATATATCTTCAAATATAATGAAAATATTCTTTTATCAAAAGGTTAAATTGTTTATCCCTAAATAGTTAAGACATCACTATCTAAAAGTAGTGGAATATTTTGTTACAAAATTTATACTTTTAGTGATAATAAAATTATTTATTAAAGATAAAAAGAATAAAAGCCAAAGATTTTATCACCAGAAACAATGTTTAGATTGCTAGCTGAAACATATATTTTTTTTAATTCTACAGTTCTGTAGAAGATTGCTGGAGTAATCAAAACTGTCATATTATGTTGTAAAAAATATTATAAAAGTAATAAAGAACATAGATGATAATAATATTTACTGAAATAAGCAAATAAATAAAACAACTTTGATTAAAAAAACATAAACTTATAGCAAAAATATATAATTGCTTATTAATAAACACACATAACAAAAGTGTAGCATCAAATAAAAATATGATTATTTCAATGATTATTTCCTGATATCAATGAATTAAAAATAAGCAGTGATGTTATGAATGAATGAATTGAAAATAAAGGTTTGAAAGCATATTATTATGGTCAGGTAAATCACTGTTTGTAGTAATTGCAAATTAATTAGATTTTATATTTGTCATGGTTGAAGGAAACAATATGTCAATTAGGCCAAATATACATATTTAAATTTTTACATATATATACCTATATGCATCGTATTTGGACTTTTTGGAAGTATAGATTTTTATTAATGGTGTAAAAGGTATTTTAAACTATATTAACATTTTCTAAATATTCCAATATGTCTGAAGATTGATATTCTCTACTAACATATATATATTTTCAAGTTATCTTTTTAATTATAAAACACATTGTTTCTTATAAAGATAGACTTTATATTCTTCTACATCATGGTCATACATTCTATAATATTATCACATAGAATATAAATATTTTTTGAAGCAATTACTAATCTACAATATAGATTTCATCAAAACATTATAACAATTACTTAAGTGTTAAAAAAAGAATCATATGTAAAAACAAACAGTAGTAAAACATTATACTAATATCACATGATCATCTTTTCTTGTGTTTATGCATACATCTATTGATTACAAATGTTTGCACTAGATGGCACTATTGTGTGGAGAAAATTTTGTTATTATAAAATACCATGTTATTTTTTTTAAAAAAATGTTAAATGTTAATTATTGAAATCTAATATTCATTTTTTAATAATTATGACTTTTAACTCATATCACTTTAATAATATTAATATCATACTTTTATCATTACTACACCTATTTTTTAATTTGTTAATAACTGGTATGTCAAATGTGTTTCTAAAATAATTTGTTAATTGCTGTAAGATAATTTTACAATAACTTTAATGAGCTGACAACGCAATACATATTGTTATTTTTATAATGTATTATAAAATTATTAATCACGATAAATATAATATTAACTTAATAACATGATATAATCAATTTGTGTAGCTAGGAACTGATAATCAGTCATTTTTGCTATGACAAATTAAGCAAATGATTGGTTATGACAGTTTATCTCTAAGAATAGTATGTTGCTACAGTAACTCTTAAGAGATTAGACATGAGCTTTATTTTTAAATTGCTGAAAAAAATAAAAATAAAAACATTTTAATACTTATATATATAATTAAATTTTAATATATCGCTATTTTTTATATATATGGGGGGGGGGATACATGTGATAGTATACATAAAATCTAAATTAAAACTAAAGTATACCCTAAATATCTAGTTTTGGATAATAAAGTGGATATTGAAGTATCTCATTTGTGAATTGAAAACTGAGTTTTTACAATGCTACACTTTTATTTCAATGAAATCATCATCAATTGTGCCACATTTTAAATATTACTGAACGTAAAACAGAGGTAGATAGAAACTTTATTGTATATGAAGCAGATGTTTACTTTACTTAAAATGTGAAATGAAATTATTTTACTATTAAACATATTGTTCTGGTATTAGTATATCTTACTTATAATTATTCAGTTAATGATCTAATAGAAATATGTAATTAATTTTAAATATTAAAAACTGTATTTAAATATATATAAAATATATAATTAATGTATTAATGATATATATATATATATATGTGTGTGTGTGTGTGTGTGTGTAAATTATATGAGGTAACTAATCATTTGGACATGCATTATTGTTATTCATTTCCTTGTACACACCCATCAATATGTCTTTTATAAGCATAGGTGAATCAATTATGCTTAGAGTTTACTTAACTGACATAATTCAGGACCTGATTCTATTGTGAGACTGATAATTCAAAGGTGAAATTTTTTGTCCAAATTTAATTCTATATATTATAGAAGAGAGATAGGATATCATTTCTAAATACACATAATATGGAATTATATTAATACTGTATATCTATAATTACTGGATGAGTGATCTATATGTGTGAATTATATGAGGAGACCAATTTTTCACACATCTGCTATTGATATTAAGTTGTTTGTACTCATCTAGCAATAAGTGTTTTAAAAGCCTAGATGAAATACCTATGTAATATAGAATTAAATTTGGACAAAAAATTTCACATTTGAATTATCACATTCATAATAGAATCAAGTCTTGAATTAAACACAATCAACAGGTATTGCTTTATATAAAAATAAGTTCTAAGTATGGGTAATTTACTTATGCTTTTAAAACACTTATTTCTTGGGTGTGTACAAGAAAACTATTACCTATAGCACATGTTTGAAAGATTGATCTCCTCTCACATGATTTACAAATATAGATCATTAATACATTAATTACAGATATTCAAACTTAATATATTTCAAAACCAAGGATATTTAAAAATGAGATATTATGTCTTCTTTATGATATATAGAATTAAGTTTGTACAAATATTTTTTTTTCAATTATTAGGCTTACAATAGAATTAAGTGCTGAATTAACCATGATCATTTGGCATTAGTTTATATATAAATAAGCAATAAGCATAGGTAATTTACCTATGCTTTTAGAACACTTATTTATGAATGAATTCGAGCAATATCTGAAAAATTGATATCCTCACATAATTTACATAACATGAATAAGATGCAAATGCATTGAAAATATACTTGTCCAATAAATTTTACTAAATTTAAAGAATTCCTTAGTAATATTTTTACATTAATAATTAGGGCAGAGTATGTATATATATATATATATATATATATATATATATATATATATATATATATATATATATATATATATATATATATACTCATAATAATACTCATATATAATTTGATTATTCAAGCACTGTATGAGTATTATTTTATATTAATATCTGAATGGCAGAGTATGGAAATGTATGTATATATATATATATATATATATATATATATATATATATATATATATATATATATATATATATATATATATATATATATATATATATATATATATATATATTGTGCCCTTTTCTATAGGTCAGAAATAGTTCATCACAGCAAATTATTAAAAATTTTAAATTTCAGAATATGTTCTCTTGATGTGTTAGTTATGTTTTCTTAATAACATCTTAAAGTACAATTTAAAGCTAAATGAAAATACATAATGCATAAAAGTATAATGAATAACCTTAAAATAGTTAAGTAAAGTTAAAAATATTATTACATATGGTTGCAAAAGCTGGACATAATAAATAGCACAGCTATAAATATTTAAAAGTATGTTTTAAAAGTTCAAATTTAATAGTTTTAAAAAACTTGTAGTTAAATAAATGTATTTATTTTTATAAATCATATTTAATAATCATAATTAATATCATATATTTTAAAAGTAACTTTTATGGTAGTCAAAGTTGTATTTAATTCTATATTTTCCAAATTATTCTTCCAAATTTCATATAATTGTATTATTTTATTTAATACAATAACTGTAGCAATTTATTTATTCCCAGACAGAAAATTGGATAGTCTGTATTGGTTATAGTAGTCATGTGATTTGTATAATAGTTATTCACATTTGATTGCTAGTATTTATTAGTAAAGTTCAAAATATTTTAAAAATTGCATTATACAATTGGATATAATTATTACCTATCATAAAATCCAATATTAAATATTAAATTAACTATCATATAAAATGCTTTAAAGAATGTAATAAAGATGAGTACAGTTAATAAAAAAAGTTAAATATTTTGTTAAAATAAAAATAGATAAATTAAATATTAAAAGTGGGATAAATTTATTAAATATTGTTTTTAAAAGTTGTTTAAAGGTATTTAATTAGTTTAGTAAAGTAATAATTGATTTAAAAGTAATAATTAAATAATAGTTTTAATACGTCATATTTTTTTTTATTTTGAAATTTAATTGTGTAAGTTACTAACATTATGCAAATTTGGTATCAAACCAAAAGTAAGAATCAACCAATAAAATGACGTATTTTCTAGGATATAAATAAGGATTGCATGAGGGGTTTCAGGGTGTGATTAAAAAATGTATTAAAGGTAACAGAATCATATCAGAAGCTATCAAGGTGATTGTAATTTTAATTTTATTATTTTAGTCAATTTTTAGTGCTCTCTTACAATTTTATTTGCAAAAGCTAATAGGTTATTATTATTTTAAAAAGTATTTGCAAAGAGAGAGCATCATAATAAAAATATTAATAATAACTTCATTTAATATGTCTTGCTAATTTTAAAGTGCCGTTATCAGTAGTATTGATCAAAATCTAATATATAACTTCGAAATAATAAAATGGATATACCAATAAAGAAAACGTATTCAGCTTATATTTTAAAAATGAGTATAATATTTATTGATGCAGTTTCAATAATATTGAACAAGAGGAGTATTCAAATGAATAAATTAATTTTATGGACATTGTATGGGAAACTTATTAGGAAAACTGTTTGCCGATTAAAAAAAAAGACACAATATTTTATATAGCAAGATAGTCTTGTCCAGTATTAATAAACAATAGGACAGATATACTTCATAATAAATTTATGGAAATATCATGTTATAAGAGAAATGTTATATCTTTTTGAAGGAAACGTTTAAAATATTTACAAGAAATTATTTTAAGAAAAGACTCACAAAAATATTTTAGAAAAGCGTATGTTATATAAAACCTAAGGCATATAAAGAAATGTACCTGTTAATAAATAAAATGTGGAATAAAACCTAAGGCATATAAAGAAATGTACCTGTTAATAAATAAAATGTGGAATTATGGAAATAAGTAATGTGAAAAAGTTTATCTGGATAATTCAAACTAAGCTAAAGAGATATGATGCATCAATATGCCTATAGAAGCTTCACAGGATTATTTTTAGTATTATAATTTTAATAATCATCATTCTGGACTATAGAAGTCATAAACTATTATTCTATTAACTATTCCAGAATCGATTGGTGATTGTTTTCTTTAATTTTCAAGATTTTCAAGCCGTTGAAATTTTTTTTTTTTTTTATTATTATTCTTTTTTTTTAAAAAAAAACCTAAGATTTTTGTACCGGTTGTTTGGATGACACTTCTGCAGGAAACGTATTGTCTTGTTCATCATTGTAGCAATGGGGGAGGTTGTAGAATTATTCTTGAAGTGAACATTTTAAAAAAAAAGCTTTTGAGAAAGAAAATGGAAATTTTTGGACTTATAAAGAACGTTCGTTTTTCAGCTGAAGTTATGTAAATATGATTTTCATTTATTACTATTTATTTTAAACGTAAATTTTCTGATTTATAAGTGTAGGAACATGAACATTAATTTATTGATAATATTAAAATCTTATAATATAATAATTTAATAGTTTAAATAAGAACATTTAAGTAAAGTATAAATGAATTTTCATGTATTGCAATGCATTTAATTGATGGAAAACCGAAGACTGCATAGGTGATAATAAGCTAATATCACTTGATAATAGTTAATGAATATTGATATTTTATTATGCATATTTTGATTTCTTTTTTTAGATTGCCTATGAATAATAATGAATGGAAGTATAAATGTTTTAATTACATATAAACACATTTTGTACAACACTTTAAACATTATGAGATTAAGATTTATTTTGGGAATATGCATACTTTAATTTTATACTAGTATAACACAACATGATAATAAATATTTATGTGATTCTTTTAAAAACTTTCATATTATTGGATGTTCAGTATTTATATAATTAGTTTGTAAAGGTTTTTGAATATAGAATAAGGAAGTAAGCAAACTTTTCTTGTGGATCAGTGAGATCACTCTAATTATAAATGAATTTTATTTAATGTTTTGAATATGCAAGATAGTTATTTTTGTTGATGTAAGATGTGATAAATCTTTTAGGAAATAAGAATAGGCTGGTAGTAATATGGTGAACATGAGCCCAGGAGATTATATTAAGTTAGGATATGTTTAGGGAATTTGAATAATATTTTTTGTAATCTCAGTATATACAATACAGTTAACAAAGCCCTGTATGTGTATATTTATTTGTGGACAGTGTCTATTTTCTTGAAGTATTGATGCTCAATAAAGCTGAAGGAATAGCTTGACATCATTGATAGTATTTTAGGGCATTAGACAAAATAGGTCATGCCTCTATTTCTTATAGATATACTGTGCCATAGTATTTTTCTTCGATATAAATTATGAGTATACTCTAGTTTCCTTCCCTAAACCTACACATCTATTCGCTATCTAGATTTCCAATGTAACTACATCATTCAGTATGATATATTTGAAAAGAAATAATAGATAATTTAGAGTTTAAAATATGCTATCATTTGAATGAGATAAGTTCATTTACTTAGAAGAAGTAGAATTTGTATAAATTGGAATTGATAATCCAATAAATCCTAAAAGAAAGAAAAGAATCATAAGATATATTTTGGATTTATTTTGGAAGTAAAATAAAATTTTAAGAATAAAGTATACAAAACAAAGTTGTTCTTTAAAATGTTAAATAACTTTTAAATGCTTTATTTTGTTTTAAAATTAGTGTTGCATATTTTAAAAAATATGTTATAAAATAAAATGATATAAATAATAAGCATAGGTATAATTTTGTAATTATTAAATAATAAGGAACATATTGGTAATTACAATTATATAGTATTAAAGTAATGCTCAATGGGAATAAGTTATATTTAATAAACATAGTGTACTAAACAATGATATCCACAAAATCTGGTAATAAATTATTAGATAGATATTTTATGTAACATCTTTTGACATTGCAGGATGAAAATTGTTTATTTTTAAAAGATCCATACTCACAATAATTTTTTTTTTATGTTTTTCGTAGTGTGTTTCTATCGATATTTTTTAGAAAGAAAGGTATAATGAAATAGTATTTAAGGATAGAATATATTTTAATAAAAATAAATAAATATAATTTATCATAAGTTTAATTAAAAAGAAATAAATAAAATGGTATTATTTTATTATTATTGTCTTAAGTCAGAATGAAGACATAAAATAATTCTAAATTGTTTTTAATAACTAAGTAATAAAAAATGTAAAACGGTGTACGGTGAAGATATCCAATGTAAATATTGTAAATAAATTGTTTATTTTATTTTATTGTTAATAATAAACTTTGTTAATTTTGTTTTCAAAAATTTGTGTGTTTAGATTGTTTATTTCTCCCACTACCCTGCATGAGACTACACAATACACCCAGAATAGAAACAAACATATAATTGTTGCACAAAGATAAATAAAGAATTATTTTAAAAATTTGAATATTTTCTTGGTATTCCTTTAATTAAGTAATAATATTTTACATTATCTTATGGTTATAAATTAGTTATCATATTGGTGCATTGAATTATATGCTATCCATTGCCACACACCTTTATTTGTCAGATTATAAATACTAACACATTTTCTTACATTATTATATGAAGATAAAAGATTATATTATATTATTTTATTATTTTATTATGGTAATAAAAATTGTAGTGAAAAGAAAAGATATACAGAATTAGTTTATTCAATGAAGAGTATTATTATTATTATTTATTATTAGTAGTAGTAGTTAAGTGTAGTAGAATATGACATAAAAATCTCTTCTCGTGTTTTACTACCGTGATTTTCATTAACTTAGATTAGTTTTTATGAACCTGAAATTTTATTGAGCTAAATTATAGTGGATAAATATTAAGATTTAATTATTAGTTTAATTTTAATGAGTAGGATTTATTAAAGTTGTAAGAATACTATAAGTTTATTTATTTAAGATGGTAATAAGGGGGATAGTATTCTTATGCCATTGAGGTAGTATCCTGTGGGATATTGGCTATATGTAATCTTTCTTGTCATCTGTATTTTCACTTCTAAGTCTCATGAAATAATAAATATTTATTTATTTATTTTATAAACTGAACCTTTTCATTATTTTGATAGTAGAATGTTTTAATATTAATACAGAATATTTTATTTATTAATTATTTGCATCGAACCAAACGTAATCATTAATTGAACTAACCCATTTTATTTTATATTATATTGCCAGGAAGTGAGGATACACAAAGGCAAGGTTAATATATATATATATATATATATATATATATATATATATATATATATATATATATATATATATATATATATATATATATATATATATATATATTATATTGTGCCAAACAATATTTGATGTTCTATTATGGGGGAATGTGAATTTTAAAAAAACAATATATTTTTACTTAGTTTTAATAGGTAAACCATTATCCTAATAACATTGAAATAGTTTGTTATGACAATAAAATATTAAAGCAAGACATGTGCTATTTTTATTGGGACATAAAATTTTAGATTAATTTTATGCACTTAAAGTGTGTACATAAGTAATAAAGTTTATGATCTTGATAAAATTATTATAGTTTGTTTATTATATATGTTTTATTTATTGCATTCATAAGTAGTGGATTATAAACAATACACACTAATATTTAAGATGTTAGGATGACTGCTTTTATATTTATGTGACAAATTTAACATTTTATTGGGATTATATATGTTAAATATATGTTTCCAATGCAATATTGTGAAAATGTAGTGTAGATTGTTTTAGTTTGCATTGAATTAAAACAGTGTTTTTGTATTTAAAGTGTAAATATTGTTTGTATATGTAATGATTATCAAATGAATTTTTTTTAAAATTATTATTAGTGTTCTAGAATATTTTTTGCCTTCTTTTTCTGCAATAATAATGTTTCAATATTGTTAAAATATTTTAAATAACAAAACAGATTTGAATTTGTAATAAAGAAAATTTATTTAAAGCTGAGCAACTTTCAATACTGAGTAGTATCATAATCATAATTTTATATATCTAAAGAAAGTTGAGATCTAGATTTAAATTTACTTTTGCATATTAAATAATACATTATCATAAAATTAATTTTTAAGAGCATATTTACATACTAATGACAAAAGTAATTTCTATAAGTACTATTTTTTAGAAAGAGGAGTGCTAGAATTCTTTTTATTGATGGTGTAATAATCTTTGACTATTGACCATGCTTTCTTTACCTTTGTTTTTATGTCATCTCACTCAGAACAAATGATGTCAGTCATTGACAGATCGAAGTAATGGCCTGATAGCAACTCATGATCCAAGAAAATGGAAGAATATTCATTGCTTTTCTTGGCTCAGGTTGTACAGATATTTATGCTGGAAAAATCTTGTAAATAGATTTCACCAAAGTAAGACTTCAAGTTTTTGCAATTAATTTTGTACATAATTTGATGTAATACTTTTTTAGATATTTGTTTTTTGAAATATTTAATAATTTATTTAAAGACAGATGTGAGTTAAAACAGATATTGTATTTATTAGCACAAATGTTTTAAAATTTGAGTGCATATTTCAAAGTATATGGGAGAATAAACCATTTTTTATTATCAGGTTAAAGTTTGTAGAGGGCAAAATTTTGTTATAAAAATTCCTGATAATTGTGGTTATTTTTTTTAGAATTGTACCCAATGTTTATTAAGTCTTTAGTGTATATGTCAATGCTTCTTCTCCAATCAGCCTCAAATTTGCACAGCTTTAAGGGTCTATGGAGAAAACCTTTTAGACTAGCATATTTATGGGAGGAGGGAGTATCAGTTCTATGGTGTATGGTACCTTTTATATGTAATGGTTTTAAAATCATCCATATTCTAAAACATTGTTCTGGATGATGATATCTAAGTTTAAAAAAATTATGTGGTTTTAAAATCATCCATATTCTAAAATATTGTTCTGGCTGATGATATCTAAATTTTAAAAAAATATGTTGTGCAGCAAATCAATTATTACATAAAAAAAAAAACCTTATTATACTCACATTAAATTTGATTAGTGATCATGGTTGTTCTATTGGGATCCCATTCAGTGGAGTTGGCTGTAGTCTGTACTTGTCAATTTTGAAAATTAGATTCTTACAAAATTTGAGTGTGTGGAAGATACTTTTGTACGTGCTAACAAAAAGACTATTAGTAAAATTCATATTGAATTAGCATCTGCAACCATTTTATCTTGGACCAGCAAGAAGGAAGATTAGCTCATGCCCAACATAAAATTTTTAGACTTAGATATCATCAGAGAGGGTAATATTTTATGTTATATTATAATCTACTATAGGATGATTTTAAAGCCATTAAATGTAAGAGGCACTATATACCTTAGGTCTAATACCCCTATCTCCTATAAATATGCTGGTCTAAAAGACTTTTTCCATACAAATTTAAAGAAGTGCAAATTCAAAGTTGATTACAAAAGAAACATCAATAGATAGATAGATAGATAGATAGATAGATAGATAGATAGATAGATAGATAGATAGATAGATAGATAGATAGATAGATAGATAGATAGATAGATAGATAGATAGATAGATAGATAGATAGATAGATAGATAGATAGATAGATAGATAGATAGGTAGGTAGGTAGGTAGGTAGGTAGGTAGGTAGGTAGGTAGGTAGGTAGGTAGGTAGGTAGGTAGGTAGGTAGGTGGGTGGGTGGGTAGGTAGGTAGGTAGGTAGGTAGGTAGGTAGGTAGGTAGGTAGGTAGGTAGATAGATAGATAGATAGATAGATAGATAGATAGATAGATAGATAGATAGATAGATAGATAGATAGATAGATAGATAGATAGATAGATAGATAGATAGATAGATAGATAGATAGATAGATAGATAGATAGATAGATAGATAGATAGATAGATAGATAGATAGATAGATAGATAGATAGATAGATAGATAGATAGATAGATAGATAGATAGATCTAATTAACATTAGGTACATCTATAAAAAATAGCCACAATTATCACAAATTTTTATAACAAAATCTTGCAACCTGATAATAAAAATAGTCTATTCTCTTATATTTAAAATCCAGTCACAAATTAACAAATTAAAAAAGAACATTTATATTAATAAATACAATATCACTTTTCACTCACTTTCAACTTTAAATATATTACTAAATCATTCAAAATACTAAATTCCTAGAGAGGCTTTATATTATATTGTGTGCAAGATTAATTGCAAAGAACTGAATTGCTTGAAATCTTACTATGGTGACACCTAAACTAACTTATCTACAAGACTTGTCCACCATAAATATCTGTGCAACTTGGCCAAAAAAAGCAATGGATATTCTTCTGTTTTCTTGTATCACGTGTTACAAAAAGGCCATAACTTTGATCTATCTATGGCTGATATCATTTATTCTAAGATAGATGATAGTTAGAGAAAGGTAAAGAAAATGTAGTCAATAACTAAAGATGATCACAACATCAATAAAAATGGCTCTAGCACCTCTTCTTCTCAAAAATGCCACTTGTAGACATCACTTTTATCATTAGTTTATAAATCTACTATTAAAAATTTAATTTTATGATAATTTATTATTTAATATTCAAAAGTAACTTTAAATCTTAGATCTCTTTAAAAAGACTTTATCTACTGTTTGGAAAAAAGAGTATTCAGTTTAAATAGTGTTTCATCTGTAAAATGGATGTTCTGCAGTTTAAGCTATGTTATTGTTTATAATTTATATAAAAACATTGCACTTTACAAATAAAATATTTAATTAGAATAATTAAATCACATTAAAAAGTGTACAAAATGTTGTGTACAAAAAAAAGACAAAAGTAGCTAAAAACATCAAATCTATGAAAATTTTTCATATCTTTAAACCAATTCTCCAATTAAACTCATGTGTAAACTTAATTTTTAAATGTCAAGCTCAAAATTAAAATTTAATTATTTGTGTTTTATGTTTATGTAAATCACAAAATTATCTTACTGGTTTAGTTTAATAATGGAAGAGTCCTGGGAGATTAATTATTGTATCATATCTTAGTAGATAAAAAATATTTCCATCTATTGAATAAAATTATTGTACTTAACCTGTTTTGTGAGTGTTCAACTATGAATGATGGATCATGCAACTAATTCCGTGATTAATTTTCATTTTTGTTTCATTTTCCAGGAAAAAAAAAGTAGCATGTTTTTCTGCTAATAATACAAAACCAATTGATTGGCAGTCATTTATCTAGATAAAGCAAAGAATTTACCCATATTTAAAGTCTTAATGAAATGTTTAAATTTTATCTGACTGAAATCAAGGCACTCATTGTGAACATTGGTGTGTGAGCTAATTTTATATAATAAGAGCTTTTTTGTACTTATATATATAAAGCCATTTTAAAAAAAAAATATTTTAGTTAAATTTTTTTTTTGATATTAAAAAAAAATCAAAATTTAAAACTTCATATAAGTAAAACAATTATTCAGTTAATATTTTTTTATATTAATAAATTATTCGATCTAAAAATTTAAAATTTACTTTCTTAGTTCGTTATTTTTTTTTTTTTGTATTTTATAGAATTAGATTTTTAAAAAGTCATTACATTTATTATATTATGAAATGCTTTGACTAAAAAAAAAACTGTTTTAAAAGAAATTGACAAGTTATTTCCCAATAGAAATCTTATTTATATATACAATATTACAGTTATAAATATTACTATTACTTTTTATTTTAATTTTTTTACTTTTAAAATAATAATTTATTAGTTTTATTTTTTTTTTTGCATGTTTATATCAATTTTTTTTTCGTTTAATTTAAAAGTTTATTTTCAAATTTTATAAACATTTTTAAAAAATTTTATTTAATAAAATTAATTTAAAATCTAATTATATGCCTGTCTTTCTCATGATTTATTTGTTTATTTATTTAAATACTTATGTGTATGTATGCAAGAACATTGATGTGCGCATGATTACTTTAAAAATAAACTCCTAACCTCATATTTTATATTTTTAAACTGGCAATTGAAAAGTGGCCAGTTACATTACTTAATCAAAAGCAGAAAACTCTGGAAATTATAAGGACTTTAATGAAATTAAAGCAGTTTTTGTAATCCTGAGACATTGTCATCAGAACCCAGGTAATGTTCCTTATTTACTTCAATACTGAAATCACCCCACATTTCATGACTAAAATCTTTTTACAACAAAAATAATAATATTCAAACAGCTTTAAACTGTTGCACATGTGCTTTGGATTTTTTAAATATAAAATGAATGAATACTAACACTTCAACCACATGATAAAGTCTTTGGAAAAGATAGAATGGCCATCTATCTTTTCGAACCCAAATGCTTTTGTATGGGCGAATCTTAAGTGTTCGAAAGTGAAAGTGTGAAGATATTAAATGATCACTTTAAATTACTTTTACATGCTTGAATGAATGACGCTGGTGAAATTTATTAGAATTTACGATACATCATTCTTATTTGAAATTAAATATATGTAAATAAATCAATTATTTTATATAGCGCGATGTTTTATAAACTGTAATAGTTATACAACATTAAGCTGTGCACATGTGCTGTGCAGATTTTAACTATAAATGACTGAATACAAACACTTCAAACACATGATAAAGTCTTTGGGAAAAGATAGAATGGCCATTTATCATTTCGAACCTAAACGCTTTTGTATGGGCAAATCTTAAGTGTCTGAAAGTGAAAGTGTGAAGATATTAAATGATCACTTTAAATTACTTTTACATGCTTGAATGAATGACGCTGGTGAAATTTATTAGAATTTATGATATGTCATTCTTATTTGAAATTAAATGTATGTAAATCGCACTATATAAAATAATTGACTTATTTACAAACAATAATAATAGTAAGGGTTCAAAAATATTAAAACATTTTAAATAACAAAACAGGTTTGAATTTGTAATAAAGAAAATTTATTCAAAGCTGAGTGCTTTCAATACTTAGTAGTATCATAATCACAGTATGATATTACTAAATAAAATTGAGATCTAAGATTTAAAATTACTTTTGAATATTAAATAATAGATTATTATAAAATTAAATTTTTAAGAGTAGATTTATAAACTAATAATAAAAGTGATGTCTACAATTGCTATATTTTAGAAGAAGGGTGCTAGAGCCTTTTTATTGATGTTGTGATGATATTTAGTTATTGACTATGTTTCCTTCACCTTTCTCTGTTATCTATCTTAGAATAAATTATGTCAACCATAGATAGATCAAAGTTATGGCCTTTTTGCAACATGTGATCCAAGAAAACAGAAGAATATCCATTGCTTTTTTTGGCCAAATTGTACAGATATTTATGAAGGACAAGTCTTGTAGATAAGTTAGTTCAGGTTTCACTATAGTAAGATTTCAAGCAATTCAGTTCTTTGCAATTAATTCTGCACACAATTTAATATAAAGCTTCCCTAGGAATTTAGTATTTTGAATGATTTAATAATATATTTAAAGTTGAAAGTGAGTGAAAACTCATATTGTATTTATTAATATAAATGATTTTTTTTTTTTTAATTTGTGACCGTATTTCAAAATATAAGGGAGAATAGACTATTTTTTATTTTCAGGTTGCAAGACTTTGTTATAAAAATTTGTGATAAATGTGGTTATTTTTATAGTTGTACCTAATGTTAATTAGATCTATTTATCTATCTATATATCTACCTACTTATCTACCTACCTATCTACCAATCTACCTACCTATCTATCTATTGATGTTTCTTCTGTAATCAACTTCGAATTTGCACTGCTTTAAATTTGTATGGAAAAAACCTTTTATACCAGCATATTTATGGGAGATAGTGCCTCTTACATTTAATGGTTTTAAAATCATACTATAGAAGCCTGTCTGATTATATCTAAGTCTAAAAATTTTATGTTGTGCATAAGCTCATCTTCCTTCTTTATGGGCCAAGTTATAATGATTGCAGATGCTAATTCAATATAAATTTTACTAATAGTTTTTTTTGTTAGCACATAAAAAAGTATTTTCCGCATATTTGGAATATAAGGTTGTATTCAATACCCACTCAAATTTTGGAAGAATCAAATTTTCAAAATCCACTGAATGGAATCCCAATAGAACAACAATAATTCATTTCAAATGTTTTGTGATTAATTGATATGATTATTTCATCAGTAATCGAATTTAATGTGTGTATAATGTTTTTTTATGTTATAATTGAGTTGCTGCACAGCATAGTTTTTTTAAACTTAGATATCATCAGCCATGACAATGTTTTAAAATACAGGATGATTTTAAAATGATTAATTGTAAAAGGCACCATACACCCTATACCAGTCGGTTTTGTCTGTTCATATAACAAGATCTAGCATCTAGACAAAAGTACCTCGAGTCCAATCATGTGCAAGATACATAAGTCAGGAACACTCATGAATTCTGCCCTATTTGCCTATTTTTCAGATCTACCAACTTATGAGCAACAATCTCGATGATACTAATCTGATTTATCGCTCTCTCTGCCTGCATCACAAAGCAGAGAGAAAAAAGATTCTAATTTGAATTTAGATAACAGAATATTTTAGTATAAAATATGTTTGACTCATTTAAAGATCATGACCTTTCATATTGATTATATATATATATAAAATACATATTTTATGGGTTCATCCATGTTAAAAACTTTTAATATTAATATACTGACGTTTCGACTTGGTCACACAAGCCATCCACAGAGTTATAAAAGGTAGAAAGACGATTGTAGAGGCGCTACAATCACTGATTTGAATAAAATGTTAAAAATCTCACCAATAGCAAAAAATGTTAAATTTAGGAATGTTTTTTAAAAAAATCTTTCCAAATAGGAGGAAGTTTGCATGTATCATCTCGCTTATTGATATAATCTGGCCTTTTAAAAAACATTCCTAAATTTAACATTTTTTGCTATTGGTGAGATTTTTAACATTTTATTCAAATCAGTGATTGTAGCGCCTCTACAACCATCTTTCTACCTTTCATAACTCTGTGGATGGCTTGTGTGACCAAGTCGAAATGTCAGTATATTAATATTAAAAGTTTTTAACATGGATGAACCCGCAAAATATGTATTTTATATATTTAACCCATGCAAATCTTCGTTTTAACATATATATAGAGAGAGAGAGGATTAGCGGAAGATCATCTAGTCCAGGCGAGCATAATTTAATAACTAAAATATTAATATTTTAAATAAAAGAAACAATGATTCTGAAAGTTTATGATATATATAAAATTTATTGATTTATATAAAATATGTGTAAATACTTGGTTTATTATTTAATTGATCATCATTGGCCTCTTGACGTATATTTAATTTGATTAACATTTATACGGTAGCAGGTAAATCATATGAAATTTGTTTATAACTTAGAAAATGACAGATTTGATTGATTGCTGTATTTGATTGTGGCTAGCTCTTATGCCAATAATTGATAACTATATTGATGAACAGTTGATTTAGCGCTATGAGGAAATATCTTTGTGAGATACCAATCCAACTCCAGAAAAAACAAAATATAGCACTTGACCAAATATTTAGAATGATAATTTTATGACAAAAATATAATTTACAGATATAAGTAAATTAGTTTCAGTTTATACTGAGTGAGATACGTGTGTGGGATAGTTCGTTAACATATATACGTGCATATGGAAATATTAATAAATATAATAAATAGATCTGTTTAGTAGAATCATAATATCATGGTTTATGGACATTCATAGGTTTGAGTTATGGCAAGAATTTTAAGAGAGAGGTGTATGCATGATGGCAGAATTAGGTAATCCAATCTCAGATCTCAAAAATGTCTTTCCAAAATTTAAGGACGAAGAATGGTGACCGAATTCTTTCTGCTACTTTGGCATGTTCGGTTCATAGAATGAAGGTGTCAGCTATTAATAACAATAGGTTGTTTTTTTTGCTGGAGTGATCCTATGTTATTAGCTCAAATGATAAAATAAATCTCATGGAGGGGGGGGGGGGTTTACCAGCCAAGTTCTTGGACTTGAAATGAATATATGGGATCAGGATTACTGGAAATCCTGGGCAACGAAGAATGAAGACCACATATGTGTATTTGAACATGGAGGCTTGTTTGCATACAACGCTTGGAATGAAAGACGTATAATATTTTAAAAACTAAGAATGAATAATTGGTAACCTATATATATTGGGAATGTCCAATGTAATAGTATGATTTTCAATACTAAATAGTAATGGATTATTTAATCTTATTACTAAAATTCATAACCATTGGAAATAGAGACCCTTTCCCCTTACTTTAATTTATCTATAAACTTCCCATCATGTTCAATAAATATGAGAATTTGTTTTTAAGTGTTTTGATATTATACTAAATATAATTTAAACATTTACAATGGGGTGGTTGTTATTAATTTCATAATAAACAGATTTGATTTCATAAAATTTTAAGGTTAGTGCTTATTATTTAAATTTTAAAAAAAATAAAAAAAAACATTTCTTAGAAAAACAGATCTTCTACTCTGTTTTTCTACATTGACATTATAAGATAATTAATTTGTTTTCCCCAAATTCGCAAGCATTCACTATGATAAAAGTAACAAGACTTAAACTTAATCTATAAAGTGGAGAGGGGGGAGAATAAAAGAAAAACGACATATTGGTAAATTTGAGGAATTATTGGCATATTTAAATATATAAAACACAGTAATGAAAATTATAAAATATTATTGCTGCATGAAGATGAAAGAAATATTACATTTATTTAATAGAGGCTCAATGATAAAAAAAAAATTAAAGAAAGTTATACAGAGTTATATACAGGCTAATATCAGGTAAATGAATTACAAATTATTCTGGTTGAAAGACCATGTGATAGAATAATATTATTTTAAATTATATTCTTGGTTATTAGAAATAATTACAGAAGGCTGAGTTTAAAATTTAAACATTAGCCAGCATCTAGAGTTCTTTACCTTTGTAATTTAGATTAATAGCAATCCTTGGTGATTCAGTGTCCATTGAACTTGGTGAACTAGATCTTGTTAGATTTTGTCAGTCAGGCAGGTATAATTTCATTATTTAGTCTTGAAGCATATTAAAGTTCATAAGTAATAGGATCTTGGGTAATGAGTGCAGGAAAGAGCATGTTGACTGGAGAAAAAGATGAAATTTTCCACTACCCACAATACATTGAATTATTATCATGACCAGCATGGATTATCTTTACCATTGCTGTTTAAATATTATGAGTCCCCTCTTGGGATTCAAATTTAGCAGTATTTATACCATTTCTCCATTTATCTTGGAAAACACTTAGCTGCTAGACATGAGGCACTTTATTCACTTAGTGGATCTGGAATTTGCTGACCGGATTCACCTTTTGTTTAAGTAAGTTTTAAAAACAATGCAATTCTGTTGAATGATTGTTTTAAAATATGATCTAAGATTTTAAAACAAATTTGAAGTAGATAAAATTTCTACTAATGTATTTTTACATTACTGTTATAAAATTATAACATTTTAATTCAGACTAATGGATCTCCATTCAATTGTCTTAATTGCATTCAAGAATATTTTTACAAACATTGTGTCATCTTTTTTTGACCATCATAATTAAAATAAATAATAAATGAAATATAATTTTAAAAATACACACTAATATAATACACTTTAATTTGATATATGTTTTAAAAGTAATCTCCCCTCATCTATAATATGTACATATCCATTATGCACCTATACAAATTAAAACCAAATCAAATATTTATTCATTAAAATTAGTCACATTAAGATATATATATATATATATATATATATATATATATATATATATATATATATATATATATATATATATATATATATATATATATATGTGTCAGTTATTTTAATAGTTAAGCAAGAAGAACAAAATATGTATGAATAAATACATATATATATAATATATATATATATATATATATATATATATATATATATATTTTTGCATAAGGATGGAGTTTGAATATGGTTTGGTGGTGGGGGATTCTGAGTGGGCTGTGAAGCTCAATCTGAGTATCAGGTTGACTGCTTCCATCCTGGAACTGATACTCCCTTATTCCATAAATATGCTAGTCTAAAAGGCTTTCTTCATAAAAACTTAAAGTTATGCAAACTTGAGGCTGATTGGAGAAAAAACATCGAAATATACACTAAAGACTTAATAAATATTGGATACAATTCTAAAGAAAATAACCATAATTATCAGGAATTTTTAAAATAAAATTTTGCCTCTACAAACTTTTAACCTGATAATAAAAAATGGCAATTCTAAAAAAATAACCACAATTATCAGGAAATTTTATAACAAAAATTTGCTCTCTATAAACTTTTAACCTAACAATAAAAAAATGGTTTAGTCTCTCATATACTTTAAAATCTGCACAAAAATTTTACAACATTTGTGCTAATAAATACAATATCTGTTTTAACTCACATTTGTCTTTAAATAAATTATTAAATAATTCAAAAGACAAATATCTAGAGAGGCATTACAATAAATTATGTACAAAATTAATTGCAAAAACTTGAAGTCTTACTATGGTGAAATCCATGCTAACTTATCTACAAAACATTCCCAGTATTAATATCTGTACAACCAGAGCCAAAAAAAGCAATGAATATTCTTCCATTTTCTTGGATCATGAGTTGCCATCAGGCCATTACTTTGATCTCTCAATGGCTGACATCTTTTGTTCTGAGGTAGATGACTTACACACAAAGGTGAAGAAAGCATGGATAATCAAAGATTATCACACCATCAATAAAAAGGATTCTAGCTCCCCTCTTTCTAAAAAATAGTACAAACAGTAATTACTTTTGTTATTAGTAAGAAAATATATTCCTAAAAATTCAATTTTATGATAATCTATTATTTAATATTCAAAAGTAAATTTAAATCTAGATCTCGACTTCCTTTAGTCACATGATGCTATGATTATGATACTACTCAGTTTTGAAAGTGCTCAGTTTTAAATAAATTTTCTTTATTACAAATTCAAATCTGTTTTGTTCTTTAACATATTTTAATACTATTGAACCATTATTATTGCAGGAAAAGAAAGAAAAAAATATTCTAGAACAATAATAATAATTTTAAAAAAATATAATTTGATAATCATTACATAAACAAACAATATTTACACTTTAAATACAAAAATACTGTTTTAACACGATACAAATTAAAACAATCTAAACTACATTTTCACAATATTGCATTGGAAATATATATTTAACATATATAGTCCCAATAAAATATTAAATTTATCACATAAACTTAAAAGCATTCTCCTAACATCTTAAATATTTGTGTGTATTGTTTATAATCCACTACTTATGAATGCAATAAATAAAACATATATAATAAACGAAGAATAATAATTTTATCAAAGTCATAAACTTTATTATTTATGTACACACTTTTAGTGAACAAAATTAATCTAAAATTTTATGTCCCAATACAAATAAAACATTTTTTGCTTTAATATTTTATTGTCATAACAAACTATTTCAATGTTCTTAGGTTAATAACTTACCTATTAAAACTAAGTAAAAATATATTGTTTTTTTTAAATTCACATTCCCCCATAATAGAATACCAAATATTGTTTGCCACAATATATATATATTAAAATTACAATATTTTTTTAATTAACAGATATTTTATTTATTTTACATTTATATATATACATTTCCATACTCTGCCATTCAGATATTAAGATGAATTAATACTCATATGGTGCTTGAATAATCAAATTATATATGAGTATTAATAATCAATTTTCCAAATGGAATCATCTATTACCAACTGGATGATTCAATTTTGAAAATTGAGTTGATAATGATTATGAATATAATTAAAAATATTTCTTTATGAGTTTTTATTTATATTATATTATAAATTGTTTACCATTGTTTGGAATATATTTAAGTTTCGTTATTATATTATTAATATTAGTGGACATTTTTTTTGTTCTTTATATATATTATAACGGTCTGAAAAATAGAAAAGTCTTACTGTATCTGCACTACAGGGCGCCACTAGGCATTTGAACCTAGAAAATTTATATAGTAGACAGATACATAATTTTAAAAAAAATTATATATATTTTATTAAGACTGTTAGCCGCAGTCACTAGCTCAGCAGAGTAATAGAGATTAATAATAATGATATATTTTATAGATTCTTATCTAAGAATATTTTTAATATTAAAAAAAATAAAATAAGCCACTGCCAGTAATTAACAAACAAACAATATTTATTAACGCACATATATAATTATTTTAAAATTTGAGGAATAACATTTATATAAGTTTGTTTTTTAATGTTGAGTATAGATCGGCTACATAGATTACATGGTAAAAACCTTTCAAAATAAACATAAACGATCAAAATATAAAGTCATTGATGTAATTGCAGAAGGAGTTTTAAAGAAACCCAATGGCATTCATCATAAGATGTTGCATTGACACCAATAACTTAAAAGACATCCGAATAAATACATTATAGATATTCACCATAAGGTATCATTATTTACCGAATGTCTATATATTTTAATCAAATATGAAAACAAAACATAATTAACCATTAATGAATCCATGCAAGCATCTATGTCCAACTTAAATTCAATGCATTTAAGTAATTTATACAATATTAATAAAAATTAAAAAAATAAAAATGGAAATAATTTAAAAAAAATATACATTCAATAAAATTATAAATAATTTAGTTGGTCAGATAGGATTCTATTTCTATAAAATAGGGAACAGTTTTAGAATTTAAAGTTCTTATTCTTTTCATATACTGGAGTTTTAGAAATATAGTTAAAGCTTATTAGAGTTCATAAAGTTCTTACGGTTTAAAAAAGTTCATCTTTATCAGTTGCTTGCATTTTGGGATCCAGCATTAATTCCCTGATGTCCTGTGGTCCATAGTATAAGAAAATGATTGGTCATTTTTCTTTCCTTTTTTTTTTCAAGCAAAACTGAAGGGATTAAAGAGTGTCTTTTCAATCCCTTCTCCTGCAACACATATAGCACACCTCTGCTGTCACATCTCTAACTTCTCTTCCAGCTCTTTCTTCACTAAAATTTATTTCCAAACTTTTTCTTTATATTAATTTTGTGGATTAACTCAAACATTATGTCATGATGATGATGATGGTGTTTTCGTTGAGGTCCATTTCCCCGCTGGATTTCTTTTATTGACCATTCTGTTCCTATTGTTTTTCCTCTCCTATCTGACCTTTGCTTATATATTTTGAAATTCCCGAGGGCTAGGTTACTTTTAACTAATTATTTCACAATAGCATTAATTAATTTATATACATTCTTGAAGATATATTTTTATCTTTAATTAAATTTTTTAACCTTTTAACCGCTAATTATATTATTGGTTGTATGAGGTAAAAATCAAATCATTTAATTGGCCAACTCACAAACTGAAGACAAAGCCTATTGTTAAAACATATTCGCCTATAATATTAAATTCAACTCAGATACGTTTATAAAAAGTATATTACTAATTTTTCAGGTTATGAAGAGAACGAAAGTTCTTTCAAAAATAAATTGCTATTTATTTATTCTAAAATATTCAATTTGCAACATAAAAGCTATAATATAAACAAAAGTCGACTTTTAGTTATAGAAAATAAATATTTCTTTTTATTAAATCTTTAATATTTTTACTAAAATCTTCAATATTTTTCGAAAATAATTTTGTTTTTTAGTATTCTCTCGAAAATCATTTGTAATTACTGAATATATACTTAATATTCTTTAAAATTATATTCGAAATGAAAATCTCAGCGTTTTTCTTTATTTTCTTTGATCAGGCGGTTTCTTTGTTCTTTCCAGCCAATCAGAATGTCTTTTTCGGCTGAGAACTCACTAACAACCAATTACAACCGATGTTCTTTCTTTGTTTAGGTTTAAATGTTTTTTTATTTTTTACTTGTAAAATAATTCGGAAGGCACCATCTTCAGAACTTTTAAAACCTATTCAAAACCATCAAACAAATTTTTAGCATAAGAACTCAGAGTTAGAGTGGGCAGATGTCTAGAGGGCCTCGTAGGAGGCGGGAAAAGGGTTAAGTTCTTTTTTCTGAAAATTTAGTTTTAAAATATCTTTTTTTTCCTTAATAAAGTTTTCTTTTAATAATTTTTTTCATCTGTGTGATTTTATATATATATATATATATATATATAAAATATATATAAATATATATATATATATATATATATCGAGTTTTAGATAGAATTTATTTTCAATTTTTAATTCTTAAAAAAAAAGTTTTTATATGCAAACTTTTCAATGTCTAATTTTTAAAATAAATAATGTAACAGCATATGTGCCCATTACATATCAGTAAATTTGCTTTAAAAAAATAAACAAAAAAAATATTTTACTTAGGGTTAGTAATTATGGTACATGATTAACGAAGACATTTACAAAAACATTCGGTTAGTAATTTTACAGAATGACTATATACAAAAAAAAAATGTTGGCTATTGTTTTCCTAAAGACCATCTATGTTTACACCTGGCCTCCTCCCCCCAAGAATTCTATTTTCTCTATATTTTATTTCTACCAAACAGCATGACAAGCAAATTATTTATTTAAGGTGGTTGCATTGAAGTAAATATGTTTCAAGGGATAATGGGTTTATACGTGTATATTTGCAGCACAATTATATATATCCCCAACTTCTTTATGACTGATTGAAATGCTTAAATAGGGTTACACTGAAGTAAAATCCCAAAAAAGTACTCATCATAAAGTACCACATTTACAATCATAAACTTATGTGGCTGTGCACACCTATACACATTAAAGCATAATATATATTAACAAAAAAAACATTAATTGCAACCTTTTGACTTTCTTTTTAACAAAATACAATTTAAAATTATTAATACTTTCTCGTGTTTAATATATGTGCTGTTTCTTTCTGGCAGTGCTTTTATAAGACTTAAAGTATATTACTTTATGTGAATAGATAAAAATATTTCATTTTGAAAAAAATTGCTCATGGTATTTGTGGTTTATTAAGGATCATGTCATCTTGGGAGTCCAATTACAATGGTCCAAAGGATTGAGGAGTCTTACTGTATCTGCACTACAGGGTGCCACTAGGCATTTGAACCTAGAAAATTTAAATAGTAGGCAGATATGTAAGTTTAAAAAAAATAGTAATTTTTTATATATTTTTTATTTAGACCGTTGCCCCAGTCACTAGCTCAGCAGAGTAATAGAGATTAATAATAATGATATATTTTATAAATTCTTATCTAAGAATATTTTTAATATTAAAAAATAATAAAATAAGCCACTGCCAGTAATTAACATACAAACAATATTTATTAAAGCACATATATAATTATTTTAAAATTTGAGGAATAACATTTATATAAGTTTGTTTTTTTTAATGTTGAGTATAGATTGGCTACATAGATTACATGGTTAAAGACATTTCAAAATAAACATAAACAATCAAAATATAAAGTCATTGATGTAATTGCAGAGAGAATTTACAAAAAACCCAATGGCATTCATCATAAGATGCTGCATTGACACCAATAACTTAAAAGACATCCGAATAAATACATTTTAGATACTCACCATAAGGTATCATTATTTACCAAATGTCTATATATTTTAATCAAATATGAAAACAAAACATAATTAACCATTAACAAATCCATTCAAGTGTCTATACCCAATTTAAATTCAATGCATTTAAGTAATTTATACAATATTAATAACAATAAAAAAAATAAAAAATGCAAATAATTTAAAAAAAAAATACATTCAATAAAATAATAAATAATTTATTTGGTCAGATAGGATTCTATTTCTATAAAATAGGGAACAAGTTTTAGAATTTAAAGTTCTTATTCTTTTCATATACTGGAGTTTTAGAAATATGGTTAAAGCTTATTAGAGTTCATAAAGTTATTACGGTTTAAAAAAGTTTATCTTTATCAGTTGCTTGCAGTTTGGGATCCAGCATTAATTCCCTGATGTCCTGTGGTCCATAGTATAAGAAAACGATTAGTCATTTCTCTTTCCTTTCTGTTTTTCAAGCAAAACTGAAGGGATTGAAGAGTGCATCTTTTCAATCCCTTTCCTGCAACACATATAGCACCCCTCTGCTGTCACATCTCTATCTTCTCTCCCAGCTCTTTCTTCACTAAAATTTATTTCCAAATTTTTTTTTTATATTAATTTTGCGGATTAAGTCAAACATTATGTCATGATGATGATGATGGTCTTTTTATTGAGGTCCATTTCCCCTATAGATTTCTTTCATTGGCCATTCTGTTCCTATTGTTTTTCCTCTCCTATCTGACCTTTGCTTATATTTTTTGATATGCCCAATGGCTAGTTTACTTTTAACTAATTAAAATAATCATTTCCATTTTACAATAGCATTAATTAATTTATATACATTCTTGAAGATATATTTTTATCTTTA
The DNA here is from genome assembly GCA_028023455.1 of Epiperipatus broadwayi. Taxonomy (NCBI): domain Eukaryota; kingdom Metazoa; phylum Onychophora; class Udeonychophora; order Euonychophora; family Peripatidae; genus Epiperipatus; species Epiperipatus broadwayi. Next base: position 1,397,567 of record JAQFVV010000226.1, read on the forward strand.
ATTAAATCTTTTAAGTTCTTTTTTCTGAAAATTTAGTTTTAAAATACCTTCTTTTCCCTTAATAAAGTTTTCTTTTAATAATTTTTTTCATCTGTGCGATTTTATATATATATACGAGTTTAAGATAAAATTTATTTTCAATTTTTAATTCTTAAAAAAGAAGTTTTTATATGCGAACTTTTCAATGTCTAATTTTTAAAATAAATAATGTAATGGTGTATGTACCCATTACAATATATTTAAATACATGTACATATTGGCCATAGTAAACTTAAAGTAACTATAAGGAACTTGAACTCAGACTTTCAAGCCCATACACCTATCCAATCCATCTTATACAACCGATATATATATGAAAAAGATAAATGATCTACAATATATATATATATAAGTCCATTCATTTATATATGATAATTTCTCAAAATTAATATAGCTTCTTTTATTTTTCGTTTATTGTGGCAATGTTCAATTTGCATATTTTTTATGTTTTTATAATCAAATTTAAACCTGGTATTTACATGTTTTATTATGATCAAATATAATAGATGCTAAAGATCTGTTTTCATTTTTTTCTAATTGTTTATCTTTTTGAACTCTTATATATATATATATATATATATATATATATATATATATATATATAAGCATATGCTCTTTTATTCTTTTTTGTAATGTGCATCTAGACTCTCCATTGTATTGTAAGCCACATTTACACATTAATTTATATATAATACAATTTTGATTCAAACTTAAATTTCTGATTTTAGAATTGCTAATTAATCTATTAGTATTATTTGTTAAGAAAAAAACAATTTGGCATAAACTATTATAATTATTTCTCATAAACTTAACTTGATTATCCAATATAAATGGCATTTTAATCCATTTCTTCTCAATATTATTTTTAATTTTATTATATTGTTGATTCTTTTTAATATTTTTAATAATATGAGTAATAATATTTTTATTATAATTAATTTTCAATAAATCATTAACAAATAAATTTACAATTTTTATTTTATCACTAGAATATTTGCATAATTTATCATTTCAAAATAAGAATGACTTTAATTCAGACAACTTATGACTGATAGGTACATTTGATTCATATGGGATAAATCCTGTAGTTTCTATCGGTTTTATAGTCATAAAATAATCCAAATTGTATCCATTATGTATAACTTTAATATCCAAACATTTTACGTAATTACATATTTCTTGTGTTATAACCCACTTGAAATCCCTAATCTGATTTCATTAATTAAATAAATTATTTATTATATCATGACTTCCACAAATAAGCACACTATCTACATATATATGATATACTTTAATTTCTGATATTTCTATTGCATTAAGATTTTACTTTTATAAGTTGATATATCAAAATTACATATTTGAGCTACAGCAGGTTTGTTAAATTTTATAGTATTCATTATTAAAATTAACATAAATATGTTTATCAATGAAATGTAATACTTTTATAATAAAATGTATAATATTAGACTTTATATTTTTTGAAAGCAGAGCATTATAAATAATATTAATTGGCTATAATCATTTATATCAAAAGTACAAATTATATCTTGTAAATCTATATTTGCATTCGTAATTTATCCATGAAATTAAATGATGATGTAACTTTATATTCTCCCAAACCCAACATATCTTGAAATAATGATTCAATATATTTACATGTTTGATAATAATATACACCACCAAAAGCAATGTCAATCTCAATACATTATTTTCTTTATGTAGCTTTATATTTGAAAACAATCTGATGTTGGATATAAATCATAATACATATGGTTATCAATAGCTTCATTCTTAGCTTTTAATAAAATTTCTTTTATAAATTTCATGTAATGTGTATCCATATTTATTATTTCACTTTTTTGAAATTTAAGCTTTCACATTTCATACATAACTTTTTTGTTATATTCTGTTTTCATAATCAAGCACCTGTATTTTCTTTAAAACAAACTAAATCGTTATTCAATAAAAATCTAATAGAATAAGTTGAATTATATTAATATTACTGTATTTAATATCTATCAAATTTAAATTTTACATCAGTACTTAATTGTTGATATATTATTTGTGCATAGCTATAGTCCTTCTTCTTTCTTTATATCCACATTGAGTTTTTAGTAACCTTTCAGTTATAAATGACAGCAACTTATTCAACAAAATTTTTGAAAATACCGTAATTGGGTATTATTCCTGCAACCTAGGAAATATCAGACAACTTTTTACATATGCGATAAAGGCATAACGTTGCAAACATAAAATAAACCTTTGCGATTTGAGTTTTTTTCCTCATCAAAAAACGTGTTTTTGAACAGGCACAAAACGTGCTTTGAAACATGTCAACCGAAACTATTACATTATAGGTACTTTTTTGAACATTTTGGTATTTTTTTCTGATTCAAAAGTTTGTTATTTGTACATTTTAAACTTACCATTTGTAATTATTGTAAATTTGATTTAACATTTTTAATTTCAACTGCATTATTTACTTCTGTGGGTTTTTGTCTCCAATTTCAACTTGGTTATTGATTGACTTCTGCGTTTTTGAATTAAAAGTTTATTATTTAATTGTAATTGAATAAAGACGTTGACTTTGTTATTTGTTTATTCCAAAAATTAGATTGCCTGCCAGAATTCCATTTAGAGCATGTTCTGGGAAATCACTTCGTAGGAAGAAGGATGGTGGGAGGGGGGTACTACTGACCATCCCCATTTTGTATGCAAGAATCGTCTGCATATGTGTATATTTCATAGAATATTTTTTCTTTTTTACTTTTATAAAACTATATTTATGTTGGCTTTTTTTTTACGGACCATGTATTTCTTTTTTTAAAATTGATCGAATTAAGTAAGCATCAAAAGTTAGTTTGTGTCTATGTATAATTTGTAAAAGTACATGTATATCTCATATAATATTTTTTTTTGTTTTTATAAAACTGTATTGAGTATTATTTCTGCAACCAAGAAAAGATAGAAGGACTTATTTGCTTATTCGAAAAATTAGATTGCCTGGCAGTATTCCATTTAGAGCATGTACTGGTCAATCACTTGTTCGACAACTTTTTCAGAAGAGGAAGGATGGTGGGAGGGGGTGCTACTGACCATTGTCATTTTGCATGCAAGAATCATCTGCGTAAGTATATATTTCATAGAATATATTTACTTTTATAAAAATATATTTATGTTGGCTTTTTTTTCCCTCCTGCAACTCGGACCACATATTTTTTTTGTTGTTGAAATAGATCAAATTAAGTAAGTGTCAAAAGTTAGCTTGTGTCCGTGTAGAATCCATAAATACGTGTTTATCTCACGTAATATTTTTTATTTTTTTTTGTCTTTGTAAAACTGTATTGAGTATTATTTCTGCAACCAAGGAAAAATAGGATGACTTTTCACATTCGTATCAAAGCATTGCTAACTTTCTAATGCTTTTCTAATGGTTGATGTTGCCAAAATAACAACATTAAAAAGTTAGCAGTGTATTGATACGAATGTGAAAAGTCGTCTTACCTTTCCTAGGTTGCAGGAATAATACCCAAGTACCAAAAATACTTATTTGGTAGTGGTATTAATGACTTTCCATGACAATTACTGCACTTTTGTTTATTAAAAATTGGATCTATAAAAACATTCTTAAGATGTAGTAGCAAAACTTCAGTCCTAAAAGCTCTAACATTGTTGAAGCAAACATGTCACCATCATATTTTTAAATGTTTAGTATTTTATCAGGAAAAACACACTTTTCATTTTTAAGACTGCAAAGAGCTGTTTTGACATTACTAAATTAGACATCTTTATTTGACATTAAATTAAATTAAATGAATATATTGTTAAAAGTTGACTTCTCAATTCTTCTATCTTTATTGAAAAGTTGATGAAAATATTCCTTTTATCACTGTTATAATAAGAAAATTTTAGTACTTTTGGGTTTAATAAGATTTTGATAGCGATGTTTTTATTTTTATTTTTCAATGCATCAAAAAAAAATATTCATCATGAGAGTCCATATTAGTCTTATTCTTATGCAACACGAAAAATGTGATATAATAGAAAACCAATAATGATTCCTCTTAGTGAAATTAGTCATAGATTTACCTGTATCTATTCTATGCTTTAGTAATATGTGAGATCCAAATTAACAATTTTAGTGTGCAAAAATTGTTGAAATTTATTAATATTACTTCTTCTAAAGAAGAAATATTGATTATTATATGAATATGATTAAAATAATATCTATTTTTAATCCATCTAGCATTTTTAAGTCTGGAATGCACTAATCTATAATCTGTCTAACAATCTGCACATATAATGTGAACTTGACTCCTGTTATAATGTGATATATTAAATGTCATTATGTTGGGTAGGAATGTATTAAAATTTTTTATGGTGGTTTATTTGCCTAAACAACTTGATTGTTATAATCAATACATGTTTAATGCATACTTTGGGAAGATTCTATCATCTGTTACAACACATTTGTTTACATCTTCAAAAAGAGGAATTCATTTTATTAATATGGATATGATAATTCTATCCAACAAAGATAATGCTTTCAATGTTTAAATTCTCTAAATGTATGGCTGGACCATAGCCACTAATAAAATAAACATAAACCTCATTGTGAAAAGTGAGTTTAACATCATTAGCTTTTCATTGACAACAGAAGATTCCAAATTACACTTTATAGCAAATCCAACAACATGTAGTCTCCTTTTGCTGAATGACATGACTTTGCAAAAAATTGTATTCCTCCAATTGTTTTATTTAACTTCCTTACTATGTAAGATATATTTCTCAGTACATCAATCTTTAATCTTGACAATTTAGACATAATCACTATCCTTTATTCTGGTTGTGAAGAATTTATATCAAATACTGTTCAAACTTTCCATGTAACTATATACTTATCTTAAATACTAAAACTGTCACTTGCTTTACCATTACTTAAGTATTATTACAATTATTATTTGTATAACTGAAATGAATAACTTATAAAATGTATCAACATAACCAAACTATTTGAGGCAGGTTATTTTAGATCTCATTTTATAGATCTTCCTTTTCTGTGATATCCAGAATGATTCATAAATAGGATTGTTTAAATAAAAAACAATATCAATCAAAACTTCTATTTCACTGAATTCCAGTTCTAAACCAAATCATTAGACATTGAATATCCTCAAGCATAAATCACAAATAAAAAATTTCACCCAAGTAATCACATCCCTGTCATTAATTTTTTTTCTGGAATTTATGAGTTATAAAAAAGAAATTGGTATCTAAAATGTTTTACATGTAAATAAAAGATAGAAATATTATTTTACCAATAAATATTACCATTTTCACAATCACTTTAGGATACTCTAAAAACTTAGTCCTGAAGCAGTATAATAAGGCAATGTATTTGTTTTGAACATCATTAGTAACTTAAATTCATGTGTGTATGATATCATGTGTTATAATTAAATATTTTGAAGTTAAAAAGTGCTAATGATCTTTGTATTGGCTATTTACATTTGGTGAATTATCAAATGGAAAAATCCAAACTATAATTATTATTAACAAAAGATCTTGGGGATTACATATTTAATGATGGAATCCTGGTCATCAATTAAAATTTATTTATATAAATTATGGAATAATTTTGATAACATGAAAAGTGTCCAGATTGCAAAGTGTTATACAATTTTAAATGTTTCTAATGTAGCTCCTCCCATTAAGTATTAAAACCTTTTAAAAATTTTATAGATGTCAATATTTGAAATATAGTTGGATTTTCCTAAACTTTATTAGATAAATTTCAGTTAAGATATAATTAGACAAACAACAAATAACAACTGGAAATTACAAACTTATTATTACAATGAATAATAGTATTTATATCTGACTTATCTTTAATCTAAAAAATTTAAACTACTTTTACTTAAGTACTTTTTCCATACATATATAACTTTTTGTTTATGAAGAAAACTAAAAAAATTTAACCATGAAAAAAAAATTTTTTTTAAGATATTTTAATTTTAATTAGTTTTACTTTTAATCTTGTTGTTGTTCTTCTATTTAATTATAAAAATTAATGCATTAAAAAATTTTAATGGGCATAGTTACATATTTTGTAATAAAATATCAGACTAACAAGCAAATAATGTTTATAAGAAAATATATATTTTATTAAGCAATACAAATAAAATTAACAATATTTTTTTTAAATAATTGTTAAAGAATTAGTAAACAAAAACTAAGATGAGTAAAGTTATTGTAATATATGTATTTCAAATAATCATTATTATTGAAACTATTCATCTAAACTTTTAATATTGTGAGAAAACCCAATTATGTTGTTTATAACTTTGATATTATTAAGACATTCTTCAAATAGACAAAAAAGTAATCCATTTATTTAAAAAATTTTGAAAAAAAAATACAATATTATTTCAAAATACAAAATTAAATAACAATAGTATCATAATATGAACATGTTTTTTTTTTTTTTTTTCAAATAATGTTTTATATTCAAATTATAGTCAAGTAACTGTTAAAATATACAAATCTTAAATAATGTTAATTACAATAAAAATAAAGGTTTTAATTGGAAAAATGATGGATGATGATGGTAATAATAATAATATGATGAGCTACAAAAATAAATAATAAAATAAAATTGTTTTAACAATAAAAATTGGATAGAATGTAACAATTTTAAATTAACAAAATAATAATAAATGTTTTATAATTGTTAATTATGAATAAAAATAAGCTAAATATTTTGTAATGCAAAAAATACATAAACCTCATGTACATTCAGCTACAAAAATAAATAAAACTATAAACATCAAATGATTGATAAAATGTGATATGAATAAATGATAAATGTTAATAACAAAATGAAGAAATAAATGATAATGTTTCACAAACAAATCTTTTCACAAATTTAGTTAGCAGAAATTTATAAAATATATAATATACATTGAATAATGAAATATAGTCAAATGTTATAAAACCGTATTTTAATATAAAAATAAAACAATTTGTAATACTGAAATTAATGCAATTGTAAACAATTTTCATTTTTTAGAATGCTATTTAATTTTATCTTCAATACAATAAATAATTCTAACTTATAATAATATTTTATTATTAAATTTGCAATTAATCATTACCATAAAAATATTTTTTAAAATAAAGAACATTTTTATCTAAAAAATAATGAAAGTTATAAATAATTCAACTAGTTTTATTGTTATTATTATAAAACAATGCTTGTAGTTTTTTTATTAAAATTTACAATAAAATGTTTAAAAATACGATTTATTTTTTAGAAATAATGCATATGGCAATTTTAATTATATAAAATATTGTACCACATAATGGATGTTTTTTTATTTGTTTACAACATGCTTTTATTTTATTAAAACTGCAGGGATGAGATAGTTTGTTGAACGAGAAAAATATTAAAACTATTTTATTCAATTAGAAGATTTTACATAGTGACATAATCATACTCTTTTTTTCATATGTCAAGCGCATTTACGGGGAAGCGAACCGGGCCAGCTGCTTGGAAGGGGAAGGCAGCAGCTATGCCAATCACTAGGCCACCAACAGTTGACAAATCTACATTTCAAATCAATTTATATTTAAAAAAATTAATGTACTTTTAAATAAATGATAATATATATTTAATAAAACTTTAGAATTTAATTTCTGCAAATATTTTATACCATTATATATAAAACATTAAATATTTTTTTAGATAATGGATTGTACTTAGTTATTTTTTATAGTTTTTTTTTTTTATACACACGCGTACATAGATAGATAGATAGATAGATAGATAGATAGATAGATAGATAGATAGATAGATAGATAGATAGATAGATAGATAGATAGGTAGATAGATAGATAGATAGATAGATAGATAGATAGATAGATAGATAGATAGATAGATAGATAGATAGATAGATAGATAGATAGATAGATAGATAGATAGATAGATAGATAGATAGATAGATAGATAGATAGATAGATAGATAGATAGATAGATAGATAGATAGATAGATAGATAGATAGATAGATAGATAGATAGATAGATAGATAGATAGATAGATAGATAGATAGATAGATAGATAGATAGATAGATAGATAGATAGATAGATAGATAGATAGATAGATAGATAGATAGATAGATAGATAGATAGATAGATAGATAGATAGATAGATAGATAGATAGATAGATAGATAGATAGATAGATAGATAGATAGATAGATAGATAGATAGATAGATAGATAGATAGATAGATAGATAGATAGATAGATAGATAGATAGATAGATAGATAGATAGATAGATAGATAGATAGATAGATAGATAGATAGATAGATAGATAGATAGATAGATAGATAGATAGATAGATAGATAGATAGATAGATAGATAGATAGATAGATAGATAGATAGATAGATAGATAGATAGATAGATAGATAGATAGATAGATAAGCAGGTAGGTAGGTAGGTAGGTAGGTAGGAGGGAGGGAGGGAGGTAGGCAGGCACACAGGTAGGCAGATAGACAGACAGATAGACAGATAGATAGATAGATAGATAGATAGATAGATAGATAGATAGATAGATAGATAGATAGATAGATAGATAGATAGATAGATAGATAGATAGATAGGTAGGTAGATAGATAGATAGATAGGTAGATAAGCGGGTAGGTAGGTAGGTAGGTAGGGAGGGAGGTAGGTAGGCAGGCACACAGGTAGGCAGATAGACAGACAGATAGACAGATAGATAGATAGATAGATAGACAGACAGACAGACAGACAGACAGACAGAAGACAGACAGACAGACAGACAGACAGACAGACAGATAGATAGATAGATAGATAGATAGATAGATAGATAGATAGATAGATAGATAGATAGATAGATAGATAGATAGATAGATAGATAGATAGATAGATAGATAGATAGATAGATAGATAGATAGATGTAACTATTTCCGAAAGCAATTGTACACATTTGACTTTATTTACTTGCAAATATATCTCAAGCACACTTTATTTTTAATCACTCTTAAATATGATTTTTTTTCTATCTGTCTATCGCTTTTGAATTTACTTTCTAAATAAATTAATAACTTAATAAAGATATTTATTTTCGTGAATAAAAAAAAGTCATAGATAATTTTTTTAAATATCACCTTTTTTAGGAAGCTTTATTAATGAGATAAAATTATATACTGTGAGAACGATCATTGATTAATAGAAGCAATTAAACAAACTTTATAATCAAATACGCAATTTAATTAACTAGGGAAATTAATATACAGAATATATATGAGACAAAATCTTATTGAGATAAAATATAGAATATAATTAATGAACTCAAAAAAATCATGAAATAATGTTTAAGGATACAATAATATATAGTGATGCAAATAATCATTATTCTTTTAAATAAATTATTTTTATAAGATATGTTATTAGAATACTTGAAAATAGTTTGTACTTTAATTAAATTTGAGAATGAAATTCACCAAATCAATATTTTGATAACAAAGATTCGTAATCTCTGTATATTGTTTTCTAATTTCATTTTAAATATTTGCTTTTTAATTCCATCAACTTCGTACTAGTTTATGATTAATTTATTATATTCTAATAATCAAATACAATAAAAGACAAACAAGTTAAAAAGATCTTAGCATGTGAAATAGAACACAATGCATTTAATAAAAAAAAAATGCTTACAATTATTAATGGGAATAAGTGGAGCAAAAGAACATTTTAATTACCATTTCTCCGACAAGCTTCCGTGTTAGACAAAATATCAAATTTAAAATTATGTATTTACAAATTTCTTTATTGGGAAAAACATAGAGACATTGATAAAATAAAAAGTTTATAATTTACGGCATTATTTTTTTTTTTTCATTTTATTTCAGCTATGTAAAGTGATCATTGAATTACTTTATATCCCAGTATTGATATTTCCATATATGAAAATGTCCCTGAAAAGTGATTTAAAAAAATTATATGATAAAGTAAGTTTGTGCTTATAGAAAAATGACTGACAGACTTCTCTGTGTTGTTTAATTGAGTGATAAACAGATAGATTCAAGAGAAAACGGATAGAATCTTATAAAAACGTAATTTATCTTTTCTGGTTCTCAAATGTCATGCAACCTTCTAAACAACTAACTATTTGATTATTACTATAGTGATATTTTTTCGATTATTTATAAAGTCTAGCTTTGATTAAAATTTAAAATCCGTCAATATATGTATCTTCAAATTTATAGAGAGGCATGAGATATTTAAAAACAAAATGGTCATAATCTTAGTCTATTGACATTTATACTGACTTTACTGTTATAACTCTAAATATAAATATGGTTCATAAAATGCAAGAAGACAGTGATAATTGCTTCAAAGATATCATGATGAGTGAAGTGTTAAAAAATAATTGTAGAGATAAATAAAAAAGCGACTTAATTTATTTTGTAGATTATTACATAAAAATTGTTACACAATACTAATTTACATCCGTTAATTATCAAGTTCATCAAAATTAAACTATTGCTAACTAAAAAAAAGTGTTTTATCTGCTAAACATAAAATATTGAAAAGTTTATCTATTAAATTGTTTGATTTTTAAAATAATTAACAATATCAGTTATATTTTATACTCTTGAGGTGCTTCTAAAATTATTAAATGGATCTTACCTTATAGATAGCAATTATATCATTATTTATATGTAAATACATCATTTTATTAAAAATTTTAACAAATGTTAAAACCAATTATGAAATGTACATTTGTAAAAAAGAAAATCTTATATATAAATATGTTATGCAAGAAGATGCTTTAGCATCGAAAGCTAGTTTTCAATTCAGACAAACTTTTATATCTTTTCTGTGTGCTTTTTCCTATTCTTTCCATGATAATGTTATAAGATCATTTTATCACGAGTCATTTATGATAGCAGTCATGTATAACATAAGTCACTAAAAGTTTCTATATTTGTGCAATTAAATTTCAAGTGTAATTTTCATTGTTATTGCTTTTACTATTCTTTTTTTTTTTGGGGGGGGGATTAAAATTGGCATTCTTATTTAAATATAGATGTTAATAATGATAGCACACAAAATGTTGAAATTATCAATGTAATTTTTAAAACATGCCAATTTTTCATATAATATTCAAATGCATCAGATATTTTTAAAATTAAAAAATAATGAAAATAGTAGAAAACGTTAAGTTTTCTTAATTGCTGAGGTTAGTTTTGTGATTAAAATCTTCTTTAAATAATTACAAGCTTTAAGTTTTGTTTTGTTTTTTGTTTTTTGTTTGATTTTCTTGTAATCTATGAAGGGTTTTGGAAATTTTACTATGACAAAAAATTTATTTTTTTAAGTATAAATCATGACACAAATATTGCAGACAATATTTTTTTATATCAATAGTTTTAATTATTAGTATATATGGCTAAGATTTGTTCATGGTTTTTTGTCAGAGAGATGACATTAGCTATAATATATATTTAAATATTTTTATTATTCCACAATTTACTACAATAAGTCTGGGTTAACAGATCTTACACAAGTCTATCAGTGATATGAGGTTGAGTGGTGAGCTGTGGGTGGTGTGAAAGTCTGTGCTCATATACCCTATATATTACATATATTAATACAGATATATAATAAGCCTGTATTTCAGTTATTACATAGTAGAGATGTTTTCCCATCCCTTGTATATGTATTAAACGAATTATGTCCTGTACATGAGGGTTGACTTTATGTGAACATGGATATGACAAGAATCTCAGCCTCAGAGAGGCCTTTGAGCATTTCATCATCAGATTTTCAATTGGATGGAAAGTTGAAGAGTTGAAGTGTGGAGTGGATTGAAGCCTATCCATTAAAGTATGAAGATTGGCTATCTTAATATATATCTGAGCACTTATTGCATATATGTGTAGAGATGGTAATCCGGACCAACTGATGATTGCTGGTTTAGCATGAAATACATATATTGGTTATTATTTATATTTTTGACATATATGTGTTCAAGTGTATCAGTGATATGAGATAGAGTTGTGAGCTGTGGGTGGTGTGAAAGTCTGTGCTCATATACCCTATATATAATAGAATAATAAGTTGGAAATATTGTGGTTAATGAAGATAATTTTAGAAATGTACTTACATTTGTGTTTTTAAATTCCTTTTACATATATTGAACATATTATAAATCATATAATCTTTTACAAGTGAATGCTATTAAAACATGACTACAAAAACAAATTTTATTTTAGATAGATTTTACTAGTTGTCTATAAATATAGAAGATTTTAACAGAGACTTTAAGCACTCTTCAATTATCTACATTCTACACTATCTAATACCACTGTACCCATGACCACGCACATGTAGAAAAGATAAACCATCATTCAATATACATATTTCATGCTAAACCAGCACTCATCAATTGGTTCAGAGTATCATTTTCCATACACACACACACACACACATATATATATATATATATATATATATATATATATATATATGTATATATATATATATATATATATATATATATATATATATCAGTAATCAGTTTATTAGCAAATCTTTATACTTTAATGGACAGGCTAAAATCTACTCCAACTGCATTCATACCATTGAAAATCTGATGATGAAATGCCCAAATCCTATGGTGATGCCAATATTATTGTTATCCCCATGTTGACCACAAATCATTCTGATTTCTCAAGTATAGGATCTTATCCATTTAAATACATAGAAGAGGGATGGGCAGGATGTAGGATTAATGTGTAATATTTGAATAACAGGCATTCTTCATATACTTGGAGCTTAATTGTAAATATAGGTGATTTGAACACAGACTTTCAAGTACCATACCACTGATACATATAACAACACACACGTAAAAAAATCATATATATATATATGTGTGTGTGGAAGATGATATCTGAATCAACTGATGAGTGCTGATTTAGCACATAATATATATTGATGTTTTTTACGTTTGTGTTGTTATGTGTATCAGTGGTATGAGATAGTGTGGATAGTTGAATATTGCTTGAAAATCCGTGTTCAAATCACCTATATTTATAATTAAGCTCCAAGTATATGAAGAATGCCTGTTATTCAAATATATAATCAATGTTCAGTTTATACTAAAATAGCAAATCGTCATACTTTGATCCCTTATATTTACAATTAAGATCCAGATATATATTAGAAGAGTGCCTGTATTTCAAGTATTAGTTTTTTATAAATATTTTTATTTTGTTGACCGTGACAGAGCCAATACCACAGAAATTTATTGCTTTTAAATTTGCAACAAATTGTCAAATGAAAACAATTTATACAATTTATCACTAACTTAAGTTTTCTGAATTTTATATAACAACTTGAAATTTGTACAACGCATTAATTAAAGATTCCAATTCTTGTCATAATAAATGAGAAAAATCTTGTTCGAATAAAATAATAATAAATGCAATTATAATTGTTGCTAAATGCTCAAAAGAGCTATTTATCTATATCTATCTTTCTATTTCCATATACATCTATCTATGTTTGTATCTACCTGTCTATTCGCCTATGTGTCTCTCTATCTTGCTGTGTTTATCATCTATCTCTTATCTATTTATCTAATGATTTATTTCTCGATTTAACTGTATATCTAACTCTTTGGTCTCTTTATCTATCTATATATATATATATGTCTGTTTATTTACCTATCTAGCTATCCTTTCATCTTTGCCTGACTGTCATCCATGCATTTATTCATCAATCTATGAATCAATCCTTTCATCTGTCTATTTATCTATTTATTTTCATATCCATTTATCTATCTATCTAGTTATCTCTTTATATATCTATCTATCCATTTATGTATATGTCTATTCATATATGTATATATACATCTATTTATTTATGTTATAGCCTATAAAGTCAATTTTTAACGATAATAGAATAAAATTAAGATTTTAAAAAATTAAATGTCGATTTAAAATCTGTTTGTCAAAAATGAATTGCAGGAATAATATGAAGTTACAGCACTGAAGAATAAAATAGAAAAATTACCTTAACCCCTTATCTATTATTTACAATTAGTACAAGTTGCTATTCTAATATCCCATAATGTTATTTATGTTTTTTGAACATAGCATGTGTCATATCTTGGTCAATTTTGGTTGCAATTTTTTCATTTTAGGCTTATTTTATAGGAAATTCAAAATTTTAAATTTTAGTTCTAAAGATGACCACATATGGCATTATATTTTGGAAAAAAAATCAATTTTCTTTGCTGCCTAGTAATGTCCCTTTTCTATGATTGGATGCCTGCCACCTCTGGAAATTGTATTGTAGGTATTTCTAAATGACAAAGTCAGAAACTAAACCAAAATGGTCTACATGTTCTTAATTAATTTTGAAGTAAATAAATACATTTATTGTAAATTTTACATTCATAAATAATAGTTTACATTACTTCATCAAAATATAAAGTTTGAATTGAAAATTTTTAAATTGTACAAGAAGAATAAGTGTGGAAAAGTGATCGGTTTTCATGTCAAGTGGTTCATGCTCAGGAATGTAATTTTCATAGGCATTTCTAAATGACAAATTCAGAAACCAAACCAAATTGTTCTACACAAATATAATTGATTTTAAAATAAATAAATATATTTATTGTAATTTTTTATATTCATAAATAAGATTTTGCATTACTTTATCAAAACATAAAGTTTGATTCAAAAATTTTTAATTTTTACAAGAAAAATAAGCATGGGAAAAGTGATCGGTTTTCAAATCACATGGTTCATGCTAATGAATGTAATTTTCATAGTAGGCATTTTTAAATGACAAATTAAGAAACCAAATTGTTCTCCATGTTCATAATTGATTTTAAAGTAAATAAATATATTTATTATAATTTTTACATTCATAAATAATATTTTACATTACTTTATTGAAATATAATGGTTGATTTGAAAAATTTTTCATTTTACAATAAAAATAACATGGGACAAGTGAGCGGTATTCAAATCAAGTGCTTCATGCTAACGAATGTAATTTTCATAGTAGGTGTTTCTAAATGACAAATTCAGAAACTAAACCAAATTGTTCTACACATTCATAGTTGATTTTAAAATAAATAAGTATATATATATTTACAATCATTATAAGTATATTTATTGTAATGTTTTACATTCATAATAAAAATTTTTACATTACATTATCGAAATATAAAGTTTGATTCGAAAAATTTTAAATTTTACAAGAAAAATAAGCATGGGAAAAGTGATCGTTTTTCAAATCAAGTGGTTCATGCTAATGAATGTAATTTTCATAGCAGGTATTTCTAAATGACAAGTTTAGAAACCTAACCAAATTGTTCAATATGTTTGTAATTGATTTTAAAGTAAATAAATATATTTATTGTAATTGTTTACCTTCATAACTAACATTTTACATTACTTTATTGAAATATAAAGTTTGATTCAAAAAATTTTACAAAAGAAATAAGCATGGGATAAGTGAATTATGTTGATAGCTACAGAACTGAATAATTACATACAGATTGGTTGAAATATAATTCTTATATTTTATGCTGGCTATTTTTTAAACATTTTTTTTATATTTTTCTTCAGTTATTAACATCATTTTTAATTTTTTATTACATTTCATTTGAATATAAATTTATTTAATTTTTAGAAGCTGAATTAAAAAAATTCTGTGCAATTTAGATTAATATTTTAACAATAAAAGCCAACTGAAACTGAAACTGATGAATAATATTGTTCTCACATTCAAATAGTGAACCAATACAAAATTTAGACAAAGATTAAATAAGTTGAAGAAAGCCACTAAAGGGTTAAGAGTGTAAAGACAATTGAAAGCTTCAAATGTCCAATTAATATGAGTTGACTGTTCCAAAGTTATGAAAGATTGTATTTTGAACTTCACATAATAAAAAAAATATTGTAGTCACTTTTACAAAATGGATTGTATTATTGTATTTATCAAATAAATATAGTGTTTATTTGATGAATTAAAAATAAAATATGTTTCTTACAGGTACACTTCAGTTTTGTTATGACACAGTAAAGATTTCTACAAGGTAAATTATCTTATCTTCTTTTTACTGTCAAAAATTATTCATCTTTTTAAAAAGTTAGATTTTTTTTAAAAAAAAAAACTTTGGTTAATTTGATTTTTTTTTATTAAATTAAGGTAATTATTTTTAATTTTTCCCTTGTTGAGAAAGTTACATTGTTTATTTAAAGATTGTATTAATTTTGATATATTATGACTAGATCAGATTCAAATACAAAACTGCAGTTATTGAAGAAAATATATATTTTGATCAAATTAGGCTTTTCACCTATTGTCACAATAGCATCTGAATAGTCTTAATTTGGTTGAAAATTATATTAGAAATGATTTACATAATTTTCTAATTTTTAGAGTCTTATATTTCAAGAAAACGCATTGATAATAATAACTTTTGTGATGATTGGTGTGAGATAATAATTTTTTTTAAAAAAAGAAAATTATTATACAAATTTATATAACCACTCTGTCTGATACACCATTAATCTCCACAATATTATTCTTCCATTTTTTATTTATAATGAATCCTACTCCATTTGTATTTCCAATATGTGTGCCTTTATAGTAGAGTATATGTCCACTTTTTAAATCAATTGTTTCTTCACCTTTTCTTCTAACTTCACAAAGTCCAATAATGTCCCATTTTATATAAAGACAGTTTGCTATTAACTGAAAGGAGACCCTTTGATTCCTCTTGGAGGCCTTAAAGGAAGTGAGCATGGCAAATTCCTAATGTCCACTCCATATGCTCTTGACATTGCATCTGTTATTAATATGTGATTATATAGTATACAAACATGGATGGGCTGCTCACCAACACGCATTAGCCAGGAGGGTGCTAAGAATCCCCTGATTGCGGATTCAGGCTGCCATTTGATGATGACTTTATTTAGGTACTTACAACTTCAGATCACTTTCAAGTGAAGGAAGATTTAAATTATATATATATATATATATATATATATATATATATTATATATATATATATATATATATATATATATATATATAAAGAATCTTACAATGTGTAGTGAGTAAAACAACATTGTACTGTAAAGTTTTCAAATCCAACTTTCATGCTAATTTAAGATATTTATTGTGTAGAACATCTAATAGAAAATGGAGATTAAGAACATCATTCTTGAAAGATATGTATTTTATCTTATATCAACAAAGTCATTGGATAATGTTAATAATTTATCAATATAGGATAAATAAATAATTGCTATACCAATGGATTAATATACTTTGCAGGAGAACTCAATCAGGATTAGGAATTACAGACTTAAAGATCATTCTTACTTAACTCAGGAAAATAAGTTTTTTTCTTTCTTTCTTTATATATTTTATATTATTATTTATATTTCATTAATATGTTTAATGTTATTATTTTTTTTTTCAAATTTGGTATCATATGTTTATAGTAGTAGGAATACCCAAATTTAATTTTATACAAAAGATATATATTTATAATATTAGATAAAATTAAATTTTATAAACATATTTAAAAATTTGACAAATTTCATCTAAATTAGATGAAGTAAAAAAAGTGGTTATTATTTAACGGACATTAGAAACAGGATTATTATGTTTAATATAGAACATAGTAAATGTATTATATATTTATTTTATTATAAATACATATAAAACAAGTTTTACAATTGCAAATAATACTTACATAATAATAATTATGAAACATAGGAACAAAAACTGTAAATGTATTAATAAGTTATTTAAATTATTAATTTTTTTTGAATTTATATATTATTATATATATCTGTTAATTTGAATTGTATTCTTTTCTTTTGAAAAGTTTATGATGGTATGAAATTTTATCATAGGGTATTGAATGGGGATATTATTTATTAATCTTTCAAAATGATAAAAATTCATCTTTATTTTTTATTAATATATTACTTATCTTTTACATTATATATTTATTGTTTATTAAATATTATTGAGTTATTAATTTGATCTCTCTGCTTAATCATTATTATATTATATATTTATAAATAAATACACTAATCATTATTAGCTACATAACAATTGTTTTATCTACATGTTAATATTATAAACATCATAGTAATATAATTTATTAGTCAATGCTTATATGAAGGCATATTAAAAATGACTTATTTAAATTCATCCCTGAAGATAAACGATTGCCAATTCTCCATGAGTTTGAATATCATGGCATAATGGTGACTGAAAGAGGGATGAAAGATGGATGAACTAGTCTACATTATATCTAAATTTGTCTAATGATTATTCAGCTAGCATAGTAAAGATGGATGTAATCATGGTCTTAGCATTTCATCATTTCATGTCCAGCATTCTACCTAAAGACCCAAAGTCTGGTTGTAGTGAAATGTGCACCTTTTTTGGTGAAAAATGATGTCCCGTTACATATGGTGCAACCAACTAGGGCCTGGAATCATAGATTCTATATCATTATAGCCTTGAATCATAGATTCTATCTCATTACATATAGTGACAATGTGGTGGATAGATTAATTGATGATTCTTGGTAACAAGTATATTGACATATTAGATTAATATAGTGTAGTAATTGTTGGGCATCAAGTATAGATTGCACATTATTACATATAGTACATCCAATTTGATTTCATATTGTGAATCTTGAATTATAGATCCATACTGTTACATATAGCATGCAATATCTTGTTATATATAGTATGTAACATGTTGTTATAAAGTTTCATATGGTGTTAGGGATTAAAATGGATATTGGTAATGTTAAATATGATAAAACCAAATAGTTTCTAAAACCAAATAGTTTCTAGAAAAATTTAACCAATGGATTTTTAAAATAAATTTGAAAACCTATATATATATTAAAAATGATAATATATATAATATGATTTATAGACATCAATATTTAAATAAATAATTATTAAATTGTGTTTAAAATATGAATTAAGTAGTATAAAATTTTAATATAGACATAGGCATTTAAAAAATACACATATACCATACAGAACATTATAAGTATATATAAATAGCATGAAGTGGTAAAGAACTTTACAGTATAAAATTTTATAGTTATAAAAATATTTAAACTTTATTAATATTTGAATTAAGTTATAATTTATAATGCTTAGAAATGGAAAAATTTTCTCAAACAAAGTTACTGAATGTTCTAATCAAATGCAAGATGATATGCAAAATGAATTAAGTGATGAGATTAATAATATTATTGAACAATCATTATTAGTACAAGCACCTGGAAGTTTTACAACCATAATTGAATACCCTCAACAAACACATAATTCAGATCAAATGCTGTTTCAAACACAAACTATAGTTGACGAAGTTCTAGATCAACCATCTAGAATTGAGATTAATCATTCACCTAATGTTGATGCAACACAGGCTATAGACAATAGCACAGCTGTAATACAAGTGTTACAAATGTTTATGAATGATTTGAATAAAAAATTAGATGATAATAATACTAGTTTAAAAAATGATTTGAATCAAAAATTATATGACAATAATACTAGTTTAAAAAATGATATATGTGGTTCAAAAATTGATTTGAATACAAATATAAATAATTTAAAAGAAGATTTGAAGAATAAAATAACAGGAATTGAAAATAAATTACCTACTACAATGGAACAATTAAATTTAAATGTGGATAATGTTCAAAGAGATAAGTAGAAATTAAACAAGCATTAAATGACCTAAAGAATGAAATTGATGAAAATAATTCAAAATGACAACAGTGAATTTCAAAATGACATCATAGATAGATTGAATGCTAAATGTGTTGAAATATATAAAAATTAAGAATTTTTTAAAGAAGAAGTAAAGAAAGAACAAAATAAAATATGGAATGAAATCCAAGAAGAAAGACAAAGTACAGATACAAAAATAAATCAACTTTCTACTAAACAAAATAATGAGATAGAATCTCAAAATAATGTATTAGAGACTATTGATCATCTACTTAAAACTTTGAAGAATAAAATAACTTCAATAGAAATTAATCCAAATAAAGATAAAAATATATTGGAAAAATTAAAGGAAGATACTACTGAAACTTGGAATAGAGTTAATAAGATAAAAGAATCAACTGATAATAGATTTTCAATCATTAAAACACAAATATGTAAGAAAACACCAACTACCGAAATGCATCACATTAAAAATAATATAGATACCCATAGTAATAATCAAGAAATGAATCTTGGAGAAAATCATTTGGAAATTATTCAAAAAGATCCACAACAAATAATTGACCCTTATGAAAGATCAAATTTACAGTATAATTCAATGCCTGAAGCTGAAAATTATCCTATTAATTTTGATTTAGAAGGGTTAAATTTAAATACTTGTAGGATTAACAATGGAAGTCCAACAACATCTTCTCAGTTGAATGTTTTAGAAAAGCAAAAAGTATATAGTCATTTTATATCGTGTAATTCAATTAATCAATTTGTTAGATTAAAAATGTTCAAAGGATCTCACAATGAAGCTCCCATAGAACATATTAGAAGCCTTAATCTTTACTTTTCAGTTAACCAGAATTTATCAGGAGAAAAAGTGATCATTGCATACAGTCACTTACAAGAAGATGCATTAATGTGGTGAAAGACTTTATCACAAACTCCATCTACTTATATGAAATATCAAGCATTGTTGATTAAAAACTTTTGTAATAGGGGTAGAGAAAAGTCCTTGTTATACCAAATATTCCAAGATAAATATAAGCAGACACCTGGAGAAACTTTGACAAAATCCTTTTGCCATCAGGTAACTAAATTAAAATCACATAATCCTATCATTTAAGTGAAGGTGAAATGATTAGAATAATAAAAAGAAATTTACCACTTAAAATAGAACAATCATTATTGTATATTAATAAAAGAAGTATTGAACAAGTAGCAGAACTTCTGAACAATATTGATATGAATCAAACTAATCTAACAATTAAATTACCTGATAAAAAGAAATGGGAAGCTTCAATTATAACCATATTCTATCATAGAAGGAAAAATAATAAAGATACTAATCATTGGAAGGGAAAGACAACTCAAATAAATATATTTTATGACCCCTCTCCTAAAATAAATCATGATAATTTAAATAAAATAAAAATAACTTCTAATAATTCAAAAAAATATCCAAAACTGGAATGTAGCAAATATATACTTACAGTTTCACAAAAAAAAAAAAACTAAAAGGGTAGTTGAGGAAATGTTACTCACCACAAAAAACCAAATACCCAATGAGGAACTTGAATCAAACCTTTACATGAGGAATCACTAACATGATGTGTTCATGGGAAGATAAAACAAACTTTGTTTTACAAAGTTGTCCGGTGATAGAGAATTTGTTTGAGAACTTGCTGGGTAATGCATTACTAGATTCTGGTATCCAACTTTCAGTGATATCAGAGAAATTTCACTAAGAGATTTTAACTATAAATCCTTACATCAAAACTTTACCACTGAAATCTATGCAGATTACCATGGTTAATGATTGAGATTAAAATTGGCCAAATAACTCTCTATCATGTATTTTTAATATTGGATGCTTTAATTCACAATGTTATTTTAGGGGCAGATTTTTTACATTTAACATGTGCGTAATTGATTTCTATAATAAGGTAATTAAAATAAATGATGAATTCTTGGAGATGATATTGCTTCCAAGATATGATCTACTTGAAGCTGACTATTACATCTAGCAGTCTAGAAGCACTGTTAGAGAGTAAACTCACAGAATCCAACTTTCTTGGAAGGGATGATATACTGAAATTATGATTTGTTATGAAAAAATTTAATTCTATATTCTCAGCCATAACAGGTGTGATAAAGGGATTCCAGCAGAGAATTATATTAATTCATGATCAACCACTTCAATCCAAATCGTATCTAATTCCATACCAGTATTGGGAAGATATATCTAAGCAAATTAACAAAATTACAGATTGGAAAATCATTCCCAAATGCTCTTCACCTTACTGTAATCCAATAGTAACTGTGAAAAAAAATGGATCAATGAGATTTTGTTAAGATGCTAGACAACTAAATAAATTTACTGTCCCTGACAGAAATAAACCACCACCCATACACAAATTATTCATGAGATTTGGAAACAAAAAGGTATTTTCTACTTTCAATTTGATCTCCAGCTATTGGCAGATTGAACTTCATCCAGAAGATCACTAATACACTGATTTTCATTATGAGGGTTTTACATACCAATTTAATAGGATGCCCTTTGGATTGATAAACAGTGGTGCTGGTCTAATTAAATTCCTGGACAAGACTTTATCTCCTGAGTTAAAACAAATGTGGATGGTGTAATTATTGCATCTATCACAATTGAAGAACATCTTCAACATTTAACCATATTTTTAAAGAGTGTTTTCTGAAAGGTATAAAAATTAACTTCAAGAAGAGTACTTTAGTTTCCAACCAGGTAGTCTTCTTAGGTCATATTGTTGGTTGCAATGGGATAAGATCTCATCCAGACAATATCTCTGCCATTCAAAACTTCCCTAAACCATCTAATTGAAAACAAATTAAATCATTTTTAGGCCTATGTAATTTTTACAACTGTTTCTACCAGAAGTTCTCAGACCACATATAACTGTTGCTAAAATTAATTAGAAAGGATGAACATTAAAAATGGACTGAAGAACAACACTGAGCATTTGAGAATATTAAAACAGTGTTTTTAGAGATAACCATGTTAGCCTTCACTGATTTTAATAAACCATTTATTGTCCAAACAAAGCTTCCTGCTTATCTCTACTCCAAAAATTCTTTATCAACAATATTTGATAATCATCAAAGATGGATGAGAATTGTAACAACTCCCATCTCATCAATGCATCTCTCTGCAGATGGCTGTAAGCAATGATCAATATCTATCCTTCGATCAAATTCCAATTCACTGAAAAATACAAATTGAGATCTTGAAGGTGTTCTATGGTTGCTTGACTGATGAATCCCTTGAAAACATTGAGTCACACAAATTGGTTAATGACACTCATTTGTGTTGTGTCATTATATTCTTGGCATGATACTGTAAGGTCTATCCGTGGGGTCAATATTGATACTTCTGTGTTAATTTGACATGCATTTGGGATTGTCCCCCTGAAATTAAAATGAAGAGGATAAATTTTCAATTCTAGGCATTATTTGGTGTGGAAGAATATATTTTCAAACAGGTATCAGTCATCCTATCAAGATCCTGAGCAGAAGGCTGCAAGCTGGTCCCTGTCTCATTCCTTTTCTCTTTGTCATCTTGGGTTCCTTGACCCATCTGGTTGGTTGTGTCTCCAGGACTCATGTGTTTGGCACAGTTGAGATTCAATATATATGAATCTTTGGGTAATGACCTCATCTAAGTGACTGATCTGATCCCATGTTCCATTTATGCTTTCTATGATCTTTTCTAGAATCATTTTAGTTATAATCATAGAAGCCACTTTGTGTCTCAGCTGCATTTAAATACAATTTAAGTTATTTCATCCACCTCTCACATCTTTCTGATTCCATTATGCCATACTTTTCAAACCTAGGGAGAATTCACTTTTGACTCTTTTCACAGAGATTCACTAATGATAACTGACAACTACCATACCTCTATATAGGTTACAATTAGTATCATGTATCTAGTAATCACCAAACCAATTTCCAATTTTATTATACAAGTATGGCATATGTGTATGACCATTTGAGATTGTAGATTAATGAGTGAATACAAAGTTGATTTAATAAACTTGAGAGACCAAATTGAAATTAACAAATTCATTAACATTAGAGAACAAAAAAAATAAGCTCAAAAATGTTTTAACTATATATATATATATATATATATATGAATTATAATTATGGGTGTCAACAATGGACTTCTATCATATCAAAAATTTAACATGTTTATGTTGCCATACCCATAATCTTCTTGATAAAAATTCATGCTAATGATACCAATTATTTACAAAGTTCATACAAGAATAAAAACAAAATAAGATTGAATTACGTAAATGTGGATCTAACTAGCTAAGTTAAAATCTTCCATTGGTATGTCTATTTTTGCATCATAATCCAAATTTAGTGGTCTGCATTTGATTTTCTTGAGACCTCCTCTCCCAAAATCTATGTACAATTCCTAATGTGATAGTAAAGATCATTCACCCAAAAACAAATGTAATGAGAGTTATGTAACATGTAACAGGTAACATACACTTGGTCCTGGTTTAATTGTGTATTTAATGTAGAATCATAATAAAATCTTACCTCAATACCACATGGTTAATTATACAATGTCACACCATCACTATGAATGGAGAAAGACTAATCTAAACTTTATTTATAAAAGAAAATTTCAAGTAAAATTAACCACCCCCTCTACTTTTGACTTCCATTTAAAAATAAACTATATCACAAAAATTCTACATTTCAAAGTATAAAAAAATGAAATGTTAAAAAATATATATTTACAGGAGTAGTCATAAAATTAGAACACATAATTAACAAAGCAGAATTTCTTTAAATCATTTAATTAAAGTTGATGAGCTGTCAAAATTCCTTTATATACATATAGTTTATGCACTACAACTGGTTCTCCTTAGTCAAAGAGGACATTTCTCATTGTCATCTGTCTATTGTACACTTGGAACAATTTTGCATTGGTTCTCATTTGATCTTTTTGTGGATCCATAGGTAAGCACTTCATATGGGACAAAAGATGTTTTTTTGGCATTTCAAGAATAGATAAAAAAATTTCTCATTCTACCAAGGCAGGGAAAACAACAAACCACCTAGGATATCAACCATTTAACCAGATAACATTGTGGGTTGATTATTTATATATAGTGTTTTAATATCAGTTACTGTTTGTATTTTATAGATTTTACACTGCAATAAATGATTATTTCATGGTTTCACTTCAAATGCTGGCAAATTGTTATAATTATTTTATTTAATATCAATTCAAAACGTTTCTTTAATTTTATTTAGTCACACTAAATTCTCCATTCTTTTTCACTTCAAATATTTCTTTGACTGTGGTCTTATATTAAAATTATATATCTGAAAACATTAATTCAGTGGAATAGCACATTCATTTTCTATTGCATTCAAAACATTTTTCTGAAGATGTTGGCTTTTTAGCATGTATGTAATTCACAAAGATGCAGCCTAAAAATTGTTGTCATTTTTATATCCAGCATGGTTTCTGTTGTCTAGTGTATTAAAATTTTCATTTCCTTTTTATTGCAATAGTTGCTCATTGTTGTGCATGTTATATCTAGATAATCAGTTTAAAAGTGATGTAATAAAAATATCATTTCACACTCATATTTGTTTACATGGTGACTGCTTTGACCTTAATTATTAACTATGGTCTTAATAAATGTCAGTCCATGTCATTGTACTGTTCAACTTAGTGATGCATGAGACAATAATGACAAGTTTGTAATTGGTTGATATAAGTATTTGCACTATTTTTTGAAGTGTTTAATTTTGTATGTTTTCATTAATTGGGATTTCCCTCATTATTTATACATATATATGCGAAATGACAAAAAAAAATTCCCAAGATTTATTTTTTTTATATTTGTTGAAGTAATATATTTGCACTATTTTTTTGAAGTGTTTAAGTTAAAGTTTGTCATTGTGGGAACTATGTTTTCTTAATTGGTTTTATACATTCAGATAATGAAAAAAAAAGTCAAATATTTTCTGATGGACCATATTTATACTGGAGGTTTTTTCTACAGAATTTTAATTTCATAATTAAAAGCGGATTTATTTAGAAAAATACTTTCATTTTAAAAACAAATTAAAATTTTATGACATGAAAACAAAATGCAAAACAAAGTCTAATTACAAATTAAAGGTAACAGATCATTTTAAAATTAATTATGTTGATAACAGAACAATCCTCCCTGACTTTCAATTTATTTTATATAAAACTTTAACTTAATATCTTGTAATTTTTGTTTATAAACTTCCAATTCATTAATTAAAGACCTTTATAATTAAATGTTTTTTTTTTCTTAATAAAGAATTAAACTGCTATAAAAAGAAATCTTTCTTATTTTCTGTCTGAAAGAAAATAACATTTTTAGTTAACTGAAAATAAGAACTTTTTTTTTTTTTAATATGTCAAAACGTAACCGGGAAGCGAACCCCAGAACAACTGCTTGTAAGGCTGCTGTGCTAACCACTCAGCCACCAACGCTTGACAAAACATTTTTATTTTAACTTACAATAATAGTGTTTCTACTTCAATTTAAAATAAGATTTTTTATATCTAATGTATGTGTGTCTACATTTGTACTAAATTAAAATGTTACATATTATGTTATACACGTAATTACTTGGCTATACTATTTTACTAAAATGCAATTTGTTTGAACCTTAATCTAATCTCCCTGTTGACAACAACCTAAATAAACTTGAAATAATATTTCCATTATAATGTATAATAATTAAATATAATAGAACATTTTTGTATTTATATAAAATGTTTTTTTTTTACATCTTATTTAAATGTTCATTTTCAAACTTTTTTCGTTTATTTAGATGATTTCAATTTTTTTTACTATTTTTCATTTTTTATTTATATTTTACAATATTGTAATTTAATATTTTTACTTTTATTATAAAATATTGCTTTTATTATTTTTTTTTTTTTTAAATTTTATATAAATGTTCATAGGAACATTCTTTTTTATCATGTATTCAGATGATTTTTTTTTATTTATATTTTACATTGTTTAATTATTTATTCAAAAATCATATATATATATATATCATTTAGATTCTAAATAAGAATGCATTTAAATGATTTTTTTTAAAAAGTATAAGATAGAAATATAAAAATCAATAAAAAATATTACTTGTACCATTTTATATTATATTGAATCTTATAAAAGACATTAATATTTGTAATATATATCTAAATTGAGATGGTAATTTTTTCATTATAATAAAGTGTGTAGATATTTTACATTTAAATTCAAAACATTAAATTTTACTTTTTTTCTATTTACATTAAAGTAGGCGTTTAAATAAATTTATAAATTGTGTTTAGTTTAATCTATATGGACTAAAATAGACTGCTGGTGCTAATCTATTAATTAATCAAGTCGAATTTTTTTTTTTTTAATTATAACTTGGTTTGTAAAAACGTGATGGGATGGTAAAATTAAATTAACTCCATTACCTACAATGATAAGAAAATAATTTTAATGATTTTGTCTTTATAAATGATGATTAATTGCTTTGCAAATTAAGGATCCAGGATCATAAACATTTAAGCTGAAAAGATAAAGAATCTTATAAGAATCAAAGGAGAAAACATTTTTTTGATTTTTTTTTTTTTGTGACCGCTCTTAAAAATAGAAATAAATTGTGAGATTTAAATAAGAAAATGTTAATTGAAAAAATGTGGGAGATCTCTGCAAAAACTATTAAAAAAAACATAATTTTATTATTTCATAGACCCCGTATTTTTATCTAGAAAAGTTAAAATGTGTTCTGGCTAACTGGAACCATGATTCCTACTGGGGATTTTTTCTCCTCACAGCCATATATTCAGATATTGTGTAATTAAAGAAGCATCATCGCTAAATTGATGAAAATCAAATGCTAACTAGTCAAAGCATCTCAGCCATGAAACTATATAGTTGCTATTGGACATATATAAAAAATTTATGAACATTATATTATTATCAGAGGTAGTGTTCCTCCCATTAATATTGCTAAGCCAGCCAATTTATATTCCAATATGTTACTGAGGAATGTGAGGTTCAACATTAAAGTTGTCCCATGTAACAGTGCAATAAGTAAATAAAATAAGTAAATAAAATAAATAGAATGCAATAAAACTCAATTATTTACTAATGTCTCAAAACTGTTAAAGAAATAGCATTAAAAACAATGGAGCTTGCTTCTAATATAAAACATTTACACTTGCTAATAATGTTATATATTGTGCTCACAAAATAAGCTCTTAACAAGCTTTGAGAATATCCTCAACCTCAGACAGGTTTCTGCTTCTGGTATCATCAGTGAGGTGTCAGGATATTCAGCATTAGATTAAAAATACTAGGACAAGCTCAGCACTTTATCTAATGCATAACTATTGAGTAGAAAATCTGAAATTGTCAGGCATCCATATGTCTTTCAATCCAGTTATCTAACTCAAATAGCCATATGGGACTGAACTACTTTCAGATACACAATATATTAATAGATTTAGCAATATAAAATCACCAAAGCCTTAATAACAAAAAATAAAATGATAAAAAAAAAATCAAGTCAGATATCACATGAAGTAATTTCATAAGCTTGTATTTGCAAATGTTATATATAGAGCTCACAAAATAAGCTCTTAACAAGTTTGGAGAATATCCTCAACCCCAGATCATTTTCTGGTTTTGCAGTCAAAAATGAGGTGAGGATATTCATGCATTAGATTAAGAATACCAGGACCAGCCCAACACTTTCTCTAATATATAACTATTGATTAGAAAATCTGAAATTGTCAGACATAAATGTCTTTCAATCCAGCTATCTAACTCAAATAGCCATATGAGACTGAACTAAGTTCAGATACACCATATGTTAATAGCTTTGGCAATGTAAATTTTACAAAGCCTTAATAGCAAAAAATAAAATGAGAAAGAAATAAAGTCAGATGTCACATGACAAATTAAAAAGCTTGTATTTACAAATGTTATATATAGTGCTCACAAAATAAGCTCTTAACAAGCTGTAAAAATATTCTCAACCCCAGAACAGTTTCTGCTTTTGGCATCATCAGTGAGGTAGGTACCAGGATATTTAAGCATTACATTAAAAATACCAGGAATATCTAATGTATAACTATTGAGTAGTAAATCTGAAATTGTCAGATATCCATATGTTTTCCAATCCAGCTATCTAACTCAAATATCCTGGCACCTCATTGACAATGTCAGAAGCAGAAACAAGTCTGGGGTTGAGGATATTCTCAAAGCTTGTTAAGAGCTTATTTTGCAAACTCTATATATAACATTTGTAAATACAAGCTTATTAAATTAAGTTATGTGAAATCTGACTTAATTTTTTTTGTCATTTTATTTTTTGATATTAAGGCTTTGGTGATTTTATATTGCTAAAGCTGTTAAATATTGTGCATCTGAACTTAGTTCAGTTCCATATGGTTATTTGAGTTAGATATCTGGATTGGATGACATATGGATGTCTGACAATTTCAGATTTTCTGCTCAATAGTTATACATTAGATAGATTACTGGGCTTGTCCTACTATTTTTAATCTAATGCTTGAATATCCTGGCACCTCACTGATGATGTCAGAAGCAGAAATGAGTCTGGGGTTGAAGATATTCTCAAAGCTTGTTAAGAGCTTATTTTGTGAGGTTTATATATAACATTTGTAAATACAAGTTTATTAAATTAACTCATGTGACATCTGACTTGATTTTCTTGCCATTTTAATTTTTGTTAATAATGTATTATAATTTTAAGTATTTTTATGTATACTTTTAATAACATCTACTATGTGATTTGATAAATCATATATTGGTCAATACCTAGACAAGAATAGTTTGTTAGTAATAGAGAGCATCAAATCTGTTATTGATGAGATAATTAAAGTTTAGTTTTCTTCTAGATAACCATGGTTGTGAGAGATTTTGGTAATACAAAAGGTAATTTGCCAATCTTTGCTATGCCATTGTTCCAAACCATCTCTTAGAATAAAATTTATGGATGGAGCACTTTGCATTATACTGGCAGATATCTCTACATTAAATTATTTATACATGCTTGCTTGAGTTCTGATGTTGTCCTTCATTGTTTGATCATTCAAGAAGGCCCATTCTATCAGTCTAAAAGCACAAATTTTTCAGATATGTAAATATCTTCAAATCCAGTTAAACAAACTAGATAGCTACTTTACTTACATGATCCAACTAGCTCAAAACCATGGTTTAAAGGTTAGACAATTTGAAAGAGATATTGAATTCTATCTCTCTCAATGTTTATGTAAACTAACCTTGATCGTGGGCTATTGGTAAAGCTCCATCTAGTAACACACACACACATATATATTGTACCGGTCAAAACACACACATATATATTGTACCGGTCAAAATTGTATGTTCATCCAACAAGATTAAGAATCTAAGCAAAAGTACTCTGAATCCAATCATGCCCGAGATACACAGGTCAGGGGCAATCATGAATTCTAATCTATTTTCCGATTCCCTAAATCTATAACACTATGGACAACACGTATGGGGATACCATATGAATTTATTTCTTCCTGGCCCAGTGATACAACGGTTTTCATGAGTCCTCAACTGGTGATAATGATGAGAGATTGAATGAACCCGAGATATAAGTTAAAAACATACATAAATATATTAATGAGATTCGAACACACTGGATTAAGTTTAAAAATATGGAATATTTATGTTGACAAAATTCAAGATGATTTTATATATATATAATCAATTTTATGCAGTTTAAACTTTATTTTGGTTACAAATATTTGATAATCTTGATTCAATTATTTTTATTTTAACATATTAATTTAGTGTGGCATTACAATACTGAACGTATATTTGGAAATTGGATTTTTTTTAATGTTACAAAAACATATTTATCTGGGTGGTTGGTGGATATTTTGTACATTTAGAAAACATACATAAAGATATGATAATAGAGTTTTGCTGTTGATACAACATTAACGCTTTAACAAGGGTCAATGTATAGTTTATATACATGTGACAACAAAAAAAAGAAGCAGGATGAAACATGGGTTAAGTGGTAGAGCAGTGAAGCTCGATCTTAGGCTAAGGGCAACTGCTTCAATATATATATATATTGTAACGTTTATTTATATACATTGCAAATATATTGGCATTTGGTAAAAGCTAAAAAATAAAAGTAAATTTAGATTTTTTTTTTGACTAATTTTTTTTTAAAAAAATAATGTACAGTGAAGGTTAAATTATTTTTTTCATATTTTTTTAATGTAATTAGAAATAAAAGTAGAATTGGAGAGAACAAAAGACATAAATTACCAATCTAGATAAGAGAAAATAAAAATACTTCAACTAATTAAAGATGTCAGAATTTTGCTGAAAAAAATAAAGACTTTGTTACATAAATTTTATAAAGAATATATAAAATTATCAACACATATTTTGACAAACAAAAGATATGCGCAGAAATCGGAAAACTGAGCCTCTAGTATAAAAGGCAGAGGTCAGTTTGAAGAAGGGTCTTGTTCGTTGGTTTCTCTAGTTGGTCTTTGATAACAATAATATATCCAAGATCGCTCTATGCTGAAGTAATTCGGCATGTCGGAGTGAACCAGAGCTTCTGAAGATATCGTGCCTGAAGATGTATATCAGAAAAGCTTTCTTGACTGACTAGGAGAATGGACCACAAGATCAACTAATAATCAAAGGCTGTGAGCTCATTTTAACCCCGAAAAACTATGCATAGTTATCTACAACCATCGTGAATTCACTAAAACTTACCGGTAAGCAGGGCCGGCGCTGGGTACTAGGCGCCCGCATGCAAATTTGATTTTGGTGCCCTTGTCAATATGTATGTTTACTAAGGTGACCCGACCATGTCCCGTGGCGTTTTAAAAAAGTCATGATTTTTAGAAAGAATGCACGATGTAATGCTATTTTTGATATCAAAAATAGCATAAAATTGATTGTTAAATTATATATTATTTCATACAAACGGTTTGTATGAAATAATATATAATTTAACATGGCAAATTTAGATTTTTTTTTTTTTTTAAATTTCATATTTATTATTTGCGTCACTGTCTGTTTTTAACAAACATGATCTAATATATATATATATACGCATATACATACATAAGTTCTAATTTATAATACTTTTAGTGTGTGTTTATTTATATATTTGCTAGCAGAAAGTTACTTATAGTTTACTATAAGCAGTACTATATATATAAAAACATTACAATATGAAATTTGTAATATAATAAACTTTATGTTTAGTTTATTGTTCATGATAAATAATAGATTTGATTGTTTTATATTTTTAATATTAAGCAGAGCTTGTGTGCAGGCCTTCTTGTGTGTGTCATTTAATAAGATATAATATGACTTCATATGATTTTCAATAATCTACTCTCAATAATTTTTGTAAATAAACATTTGAGAATAATATTCTTCAAATGTGAGTATTTTTGTTAGTAGAGTTTTAATTTCTCAGGGATGACGCCTTCTTTTTCAGATGCTAATCTCTCAGTGATGGCGCCTCCTTCTGCCAGCGCCCGCATGCCTAGCATGCGTTGCATGCCCGCTTCCTCCGGCCCTGCCGGTAAGTTATGCTTCATTAGCCTGATTGTGACAAATTTAAGCGTTCGCAAACAATTCTTAAAAATATACGTATAAAAGAATCCTGATAGTGACTTTAATTTAATTGATCAAGAGACTCTTATTTAATCAAGAACTTTTTAATTATTTAACTGTTATTATTTTTTTTAATATTTCACATCTGAATTAAATGTGCTCTCCAATTTATTTGATAAATAATTGCCTTTCAAATTTTATTTTTTAATCTGTTAGAATAAAAAATATTTCTAATACCAATTTTCATTTGTGCGTTATTCTATAATAGTTATTAATTTTTATTATTAAATTTATTATTAGTTTAAGAAGATTTAAGAATGTAATTTACCTTTGCCAATATGTTTGAATAAGCCCAGGAATAATAATCTCAAAAAATATTTCTCGTTACGGTATGATGCAATACTGATTAGTTTAAAAGTCGTTTTTTTTTTTTTATTCGTGAGATGTTATTTGACTATTTCAGCGATCTCTTTAGAATAAAAGGACCTGGCTCCCATATTGAATAAATTAAAAGCTGATTTCATCAATAGCATAATTCTCAACAATTAATAGGCCGAGTTTGATCAGGAAATATAGTTATGTTTTAGAAATAGAAATACAATTTTCTTCTTTTTGACATAACTTGATCAACTCACGTGCAGTTTATATTAGCATGTAGAGGCCTAACAAAACAAAAAACGTTATAATATATATATATAATGGGAAATAAAAACTTCAGTATAATCTAAATGAAAATATATCCCAATCATTTGTTACTATTTGTACCTGAATAAAAATATACTCTGAAGTTTAACATCATTTGTCAATGAATAAAAATATGGGTCATACTGTACCTTTCGTCATAGTCTAATTGATCATCATTTACAACACAGATCATGGAAGACCAATCCTAATATAATATGGCCTGTGAATTAGAACATCCTTTGAAACAGAATGAAAATAATTAACTAAACTAAAATGAGTATCAATCAATGAATAACAATCTAACATTTAATTCAATATAATGATGATAATAAATATTATAGTTTCATGCACTCAAACAGTATTTAGAATGAATAGAAAACTAGCAAAAATCATTATTTCAAACTAGCCTAAACTAAGAGCATTATTTGCAATAGACTAAACATAACAATAAAACTAAATATCACTACTTTATAAACAAGGGTATATGCCTATTGCATAAATCTTTTCAATAGAATAAAAATAATGACAACAAATTACAAAGATACACTTTAATAATCCTCATGATGTAACACTCTGATTATAATAATACAAACTTATATCAAACATTTTTATTTATATTTGAATGAAATAATTCATGGATGGATGAGATAATAATTTTAATTTGCCCTTCAAATCTCAATGGTTTTCAATTACAACCAAATATAATCAAAATTTTGCAAACTCAGCCATGCTATTCCATTAATGCCAATATGATCTTATTAATTAAATCAATTATATATAGTCTAAATATTCAATAATAAATCAAAATCAATTAATCTAACATATCTTTCCAATTTTACCAACACTATAAAATCAAATAATTTTATTAGATAACATTAAAATGTATAATATCCAATCACATCAAGATATAAAATAACAAAAATAGATTCCTATTTGAAGCTTATTCCAACATAATTGACAAATCATATCCAATTACTTTTCAGTTTAATCATACTAAGTTAATAAAACTTTAGATTATATTTGCCAAAGCATATGAAAGATTATTAGTGTTTATTATAATCAAATATTAATATTAAAATTTAATATTTAACTAATATTAATAATAATAATATTGTGCACCATTATTCAAAACAATCAAATGGTCTGTTACTTAGAAACTCATATAATGTTTGAGCAAATAAACTGAAAGAGTGGATATGAAGTCTTTAGCTCTCAAGCCTATCACTTTATCACTGGAATAAACCACAAATCCCAGCGTCACTAGTATGAACATCCCCAAGTATGTCATTAAGATATATATATATATATATATTAATATATATATATATATATGTATGTATATATATATATATATGTGTGTGTGTGTGTGTGTGTGTGTTTCCTTACAATATTTATAAAGGAAATGATACTATTGAAGATGAATAACTAAAATATTGAAATGATGATTGAGTATTTGGATATTTTCAGTATAGCATTGTTTTAAAAAATTATTATCATTATTTTCAACCTTTCTCAGTCCACTGCAGGATAAAGATCTCTCCAAATTTAATCAATTTTCTTTGATTTCTAAAATTCCTGCTCCACATCACTCTATAACACTTCTTTATTTCAACTATCCATGGCACATTTTTTTCTTGCTGTTTTACAATCTCTTGTTTTAGAGTTTAAAATTTCAACAGTCCATTTATTATGATAACTTCATGCAACATGTTTAGGACAACTCCACTTCAGTTTATTAATGGCAGTAACACTTGCCTAATCTCCCATCCATCTATTTTGTTTTTGATCTTTTCGTAAAACTTTTTAACATCCATCTCTCCATATCTCTCCTTGTTGCTTTTCTTGTTAAGTATCCAAGACTCAGAGCTATAAGTAAAAGCTGATAAAAACTTATTAATAACAAAGGCACAATTTTTAAAATAGTAAATTATTTCTATTAAAAGCATTTCAACTAACTTTAATTCTATGACTATTTTTATCTCTTATGTTTTCATCTCCAATAAAAATCTGATCAAGCTATTATATTTATGGTTGTTAACTTCTAAATCATCATTATCAATTCTTTCTTTCTTTTTTTTTTTTTTTTGAGAAAATTTATTGAATATTATTTTAGACTTTTTAACATTTATCTTTAATTCTATTTTCTTACTTTCATCTGATAATTTTTGCAATATTTTCTGAAGTCCTGAAGCTTATTTGTCAAAACAATTACATCATTAACAGTTGTGTATTACATTATCTCAGAAAAGAAGGAAAATATTTACAGTTGAATTTCATCATCTGCAAATTCTAGATGAATAAAATTAACCAGAGCTTCCAATTTTAATCAAAATATTTTTGGCAAAACTGTTTTAAAAAGTTTTGTAGATATGTAGTCACACTGTTATACACCCTTCTAAATAGTAATGTTTTTATTTTTATGACATAATCTGATCATTGCTGTTGGATTTTTATAAATTTTCTTCAAAGCATGGCAAAATTTTTGATGATAAAATTACTTAATCACTAAAGAAATGCTTATAAAATGAAATACTATTTCATAACTGATAAATCCAAAAAATAATAAATCATATTCAATGGTATTTTTTATATTTTTTTCTGAATTTTTGGATGTGATCCAGTATTTGAAAGCAATTTTTAAATTGATCTTGTTTTTTGGTTGATTAAAATTCAATGCTAGTAGATGGGTTGTAATTATTTTGATAAAAATCTGTATTGAAGTGATAAAAGACTAATAGATCTCTAATTTGTAATATCTATTTTATCCACTGTTTTAATTAATAATAATAATACTGCACTCTTTTTTTTTTTTTCATATGTCATAGCATCGGCCGGGATGCGAACCCACAACCGTCTGCAACCAACTACTTGCTTGCATGGCGGCTGCACTCTTCCAGTCATCTAGTAAATCTTTATCATTTAAACATGTATAATTCTTCACCTGATTCTTTAAGACTGATTACAATTTTATCATTACATGGAGCTCTTTCTTCCTTAGATTTAATTATGGGTCAATTATTCATTTAAATTCCTGAACAATTAAGAAGATTTAGTAGTTATAGGAAATACTTTTTATTCATTATTGATGTATAATTTTTGATAGAACTCTTCTATACATTTCATGATGTCATCTCATTTTTTGGTAAAAGGGCTTTCTTTTTATTTTATTGCAGAATTAATTTTCTTTCAATTCCAAGATGTTATTTTACACTTTTCACCAACTTTCTTTGCTAATTTTTAATTATATTTTCTTATATTGTTTAACTTATTCTCACACCATTTTACAAAATTTTAGATAGATATTCAATCATTTTAATACATCATTTTTATATTTCTTCTGTTCTTCATAAATTATATTGTTTCAGTAAATAAGCAATTATTTTATCTAGCGCCGTGTTTACAATTATATTACATTCAAATATTAGCTTGAAAGACTGATATTTGAATGTATATTTTTTCAGTATAAAATATATTGATTAATTATTGTGTTTTGTATCAGCGGTTTTTTTTTAAAGTGTATCAGTTATATTCCTATTAATTTTATTCAAAATCCATTATTACTTTAAAATAATTTTAAGTTCTAATTTAAATTAATTGTAATATTATTGAAAGTTAGGAATATCAACCGTGAATATTGCTTTTTGTAATAATTTTTGTCTTTCTAGTTTGGCATTAACAAATATCTTACATCTCACTAATCAATGATCACTTCCTGTGTTGAATTTATCAAAAACATTACAATCATGAAATAAAAATATTTTCTGTGGGTTAAAACATCATTTATTAAATAAAAGTTGTGGATTTTAGTTTGCAGTATATTTTTAGAAATGAGCATATGAATAAAAGAGTAATAAATTTTGTATTAAATACCTAAATAAAATATATTGTTCATGAGTTTGATTAATTGAGAATTTGAGTGGAATAAACAAAAATGTGTTTATGGAAATAGATATACATACACACATTGAAACAGTAAGATTTGTATTTGAATCTTAAGTTTCACCTTTTTCTATCGTCTCTCACTCATCGGTCTATCCTACCCAAATTTAAACTTTTTGGTATCGAATTGTGTGTGTAGCAATATTAAAAATGTATAGATATATATAGAATTCACCGTAAACACGCACACATTTCGATTTCAAATTTAAGGCAATAAATAATATAATTTAGATTTCTTCTTTTAGTTATATAAAAATATATAATTTTAATCATTTAATTTGAATTGTAAAGTTTGTTAGTTATTGCTTTGTTTAAATTTCAGGTACTTGTGTATAATTCAACCGATGACGTTTTTGACTTACCGATTTCCCTTCCGGTAGACATGGACGTTTTTTGCATGACAACGTTGTCATGGTAACCAAGTGACTGGCATGATTAATCCATCAGAGAGTCAATTTTTTTTTTCACCCGCGAGATTTAAAATTCGTAGAGAGGTTTGGGAAATTTTTTGATTTTTCTGTCTATTGCGATTTTGCTATCCACGGCATCACAGTTACTTTTTTGAGCTGTTAATTCGGGTAAAGTGTTTTATTTATCTGTTTATTTTAAATTTACAAAAATTTTTTGTTAATATTTCTACAATTCTCAAACTTACATTGAATTACGTTTAATGTGTAAATAATTTATTCTCCGGTAAAGTGTTTTTTATTTATCTGTTTATTTTAAATTTACAAAAAGTTTTTGTTAATATTTCTACAATTCTCAAACTTACATTGAATTACGTTTAATGTGTAAATAATTTTCAATAATTTTTTAAAACAAATTTGGAATATACATTACCAAATGCATGTGATAACAAGGACGCCATTAATGCCAGATTCGCATTAATTCAGGTAAAGTGTTTTATTTGTTTATTTTAAATTTACAAAATTTTTTTGTTAATATTTCTACATTACATTTTTAATGTGTAAATAATTTGAAATAATTTCTTAAATCAATTTTGCAATATGCAGTACGTTTTTAAAATTACCAATGCATGCAAAAGTGCGGCGATTTTTTATTTGTTAATATTTCTACAATTCTCAAACTTACATTGAATTACGTTTTAATTTTATTTTTAATTTCTGAATTATATCATACAGCTATGAGAGTAATACAATGTCTGATATACGTGTATGCCAAGCATGCGGCCTGACAAGAACATCTGGAGGCCTCCCCTGCCAACTCCAGCACTACGCGCTGCTGTATTTTACATGGACATTTTTTTTTTAGTATTTGCCTGACCTGCATCAGATATTTTTCATTTTTGAATATTTTTTAGCATGTGACCTGGATAATTCAACCGATGACGTATTACCCTGAAGGCATATCAGTCTAATCTTGTGATTTTTAATGTACCATGTTCACATGATCTGCGGACACATTTTAGCGATTACATGTGTCCGCAGATCACTTGGAGATGTTATCTTAAAAATCGCAAGATTAGACTGATATGCCTTCAGGGTAATACGTCATCGGTTGAATTATACATAAGTACCAAATTTCATTTAGTAAGAATTTTAGAAATAGATTGTAATATTTAATTAAAAGTAAAAATAATTGTAGGTTCTCTTTTTGTCTTTAAAATTTTAAAAGCATCAGTCAGTGAGAGATAATAGATTAATTAAAAAGAAAAATTCCCTAAAATGTAATTATAAAAATTAAATGTAAAATCTAAACGTAAACAATAGAACGGCAGCTTTCTCTATTATTAAACTAACAAAATTGCATTGATTATCCTCAGGGCAGATTAAGTGGAATCTAAAAATACACTAACAAAAATGTAAAAGATAAGATCTAAGAAAGAAGGCCATTTTAGACTTTCTAGAGACTTGGACTTTAACTTTAGCTGTGCTCTCAATCAGTTGAGAGTCTCCAAGATTTTAAATTAATTTTACCTGCCATAGTATGATCGAGTAAAAAAACACCCAGATTATTCTCCCACCGCAGATGGCTTATCAGATGCTAAACCTTCCATTGCCCTTCATAAATTCAACTATGAAGATCTGCTGCCTAAAATAATTTGAAAGCTGCTGCTGTTAAATTACATGAATCATCTAAATGCTGTAAAGAACTGCTAATCCTAGAATCATGAACAATTTGCTACTGATCACAGAATCGGAAAACTTCTCATAAACAGGTACCTGTGTATCCAAATTCTCTAGAGTACTCTACTAATATCCTGCTATAGCTTATTCATCTTTTATAACTTATAAACTATAAACTGTAAAACTATCATTTGTAATACTATAAATTTAATAATTAAAATGTAAATTTCTTTAATAATCTATCCTGCCTAACTCTATCCTTCTTGGGTGTGTATTTCTAAAAGCTACATTTTATATAATTAAAGCATGCTCATAATTTTCTAAGTATAAATCTATGATCACTTGAAACAGTGGATGCGTGTCAAATTTTTATTAATATTTACTTTCATAAATAATATTTTCATCTAAATCGACATGCATTCAGTGCTGCATTTATTGTAATACAGGGGTCTAATGCTTAACAAATGGCTGACATATTAGTTATAATAATCCCCCAATTTATATATTGTTTTTATATTTTATTAAATTTGTAATTAATAATTCCATAAAATTTGCATTTCTTTGCGAGTCACAAACATTCCTTATTAAATGTTGATAATGTAGGACCGAGTTATAAAATATATTTAAGTCTTAACAGAATTGTCTGTACATTATACATGTGTTATGTTTTAGAGATACGATGACCCATTACAAGCTTTGAATATTCTGGATTCTATAGGGTTGAAATTAACCCCAGTTGTCCTACACAAGCGGACATAATAAATGCTCCCATAGGGCTTGACAACCATCATGCAGCCAGCAGGCAACTGTGGCATGAACCACTTGTCCCTGGTTATGCTTATAAGACACCTTACCTCTTCGGGCCTATGGCAAATGCCAACCCATATTTATAAACTCATTCACGGTTTTGCAGTTTCAATATACTGCCATTTCCTATTGCCTCTCTAAATGTACCACATGTTTCTTTTATTAACTTTATTATTCTATGTATAACTCCATTAGTGACAATTCACTCTCAAATAAATGTTTGCCCTTAGTTATTAGTAAATATCTTTAATTAAATAAATATATGCCCACCACTACTCATATAAATCTTACTTTAGACTCTTGCATTGCAAAGGTATAAATCCCTAAAGGCATGCCTTAGAAATACTTGCTCGAGAATTTTAGGTAGCTAGATTACGTCATCAAATAAATGTATTTCTCTTTGTAAACATAACAGTATCGGAAATATCGCTACTGAGGTCTTAAATATAAAATATTATTGGTAAGATGATTTCGTATAAATTTTACTAAATAAATAAATGTATTTCTTGAATAACAGTATCGGAAAATTCTGTTACTCTATTTAAATATTACCAAATATTATTAGTAAATGATTTATTATTAAAATGTTTCAATAAATAATTTCAAACTATATGTCTGCAGTTACGTATTATTTATTCGATACCCATTCTATATAATATTTCCTCGATTTGTAAATATAAGTGTTTTAATTAATATTAGTGTTATTATTGGCTAACTCGAAAATAAAATCATGAATCTCTTGCAACATCCCTGACCACTGTGCCTAAAGAAATGTTTACTAATGTTGCATCAGATGCATTGTTTTGTAGATTGTATTGTCAAACTGATA
Source organism: Epiperipatus broadwayi (assembly GCA_028023455.1). Lineage (NCBI taxonomy): Eukaryota > Metazoa > Onychophora > Udeonychophora > Euonychophora > Peripatidae > Epiperipatus > Epiperipatus broadwayi. Next base: position 1,438,495 of record JAQFVV010000226.1, read on the forward strand.
AACTATGTTTGAACTCAGTACTACGGGTGATTTCGCTACCTAGATGGTGCTGCAGTTCTGTGTGGTGGTCAAATTCTGCACTATGTTAATGAATCACTCATTTTCTGACCATTACATAGTAAAAAAAATTTTTTAGTGTTTGGTCCCAATAACTTGGGGGCTTCGATACAAAAAACCCATATCCCTGAGCAGATTTATAATGCATATAAATGTCTTTTAGCATTCATTACCCGAGGTAGCTAAGTATTCTATATATACGAATTTGTTTTTGATAAAAATAAAGAAAATAAAATCGAGTGAAATAATGTGGATCGAGTGAATGATGTAATAACAAATTTAAGGAAAGCAGGGATGTGTGTATAATTTAAGAAGGAATGAAAATACTCGGATCTAGTGAAATTTATATATATATATGTCAAAAAAGTAATCAGTCGCTAAATGAGAAAGCAAGTAGTAGTAAATATTTTATTAAAGCACCATTATATATATCATAGACAGCAGTGGCCTGTTATATATGTTAACAGTAAATATTTTATTAAAGTGCTATTATATATATAGACAGCAGTGGTTTATTATATGTGTTAGCAGTAGTTCATTATAATATATATGTTAAATGCAGAAATATAGAAAATATAGATATAGGGCAATGGAGAGTAGGTGAGGGCAGTGAGAGTGTGATAGGACCAAGATACCAGTGGGGAATGGTTTAATGCTAAACAAAGAAAAATAAATTAAATAATATTAAAAAATGGAAGCAGAAAACATTAATATAGAGCAAGTAGATTTATCTAAAGCTTATGGAGAGTCAATGGACTTTAATTTAAAGTTGCTTGAAATACTTAGACGGAATAGGGAAGAAATGAGGAAAATTTATGAGGAGGAAGTGAGAAGAAAAGATGAAGAATCAAAAAAGAGACAGGAAGAAGAAAAGATAAGAGCTAAGGAGTATCAGCAAATTCAGAAATTTTTCTTGAGAGAGATAGGAATGATAGCAAAGGAATATAGAATAACCAAAGTCAATAAAAAGGAAGAAGCTAAAGATATGGAAAATGAAAGGAAAGTTAGAAAGATCTGATGAACCTATGATAATAGAAGAACAGACAGATAGTGTAATAAATGTAGATAAGTGTGAAAAGCAAAGAGACCTCATCCCAACAAATGAAGGCCCCCAAAAACCATTGAATAAAGACAGCATCGAAAATGGAATAAGCATATCCGAAATTAGTAAAAAGGAAGAAGAGATCACAGATATGGAAAATGAATGAAAGTTAGAAAGATCTGATAAACCTATGATAATAGTTGAGCAAATAGACCTCATTCCAATAGATGATGGCTCACAAGAACCATTGAATGAAAGCAATAAAAAGGAGATGAGCATAGAAGGGAACGAAAATATAGAAGGACCAAAATTCATGGAAGAAATCATGAAATTGGGCAATAAACACCAGGGCTACTTAGCAAATATGATTCACATTAAAATCTTTGTTAAAGGAAAGATAGAGGAAAAACCTCAAACCCACTTAGAGAGCTTACAAAAGTTCTCCCAATTTTATAAGAAAGGACCACATTTACAGATAGTTATGGCCAGTTACCATCTGCAAGGCTCTGCCAAAGACTGGTTGAATATGGGGAAATGGAAATATAGAACTATCTTATGTAACATGCTGCTAATCATCCAACAATTAATGGCAGGCAGTCAAATAAAAGACATAGAAGAAATGATTGAATTTCTTACTACATTGGATTTTAACCATTGGGCCAAAGAACCACCTGATAGAAGGCAAAAATTAGAAAACCCAAGGCTGCAATCATCGATGACGAGGGATAAATATTATCAACCTGACCCAGGGTTATAAAAATAATTTAGCCTCTTAGGATGGTTATTAAACATATATAAGAATATTAAAATGAATTTGGTAAAATGAATTTGGTTGAATGGAATTTTCATTGGTTAAATCAGGCTATAGATAGGAATTTTTTATGTAAATATTATTTTAATTACTATTATTCTAAGAATTTTTTTATATATTATCAGTGTAACTAATATAAGATTTCTAACCAGACATGGCCAAATTAGGCCATTTTAAATTAAAATATAAATTCTAGATCCGGGTATATAAAATATTCATTGCTTCATGTAATCTCTGCTTTCTATATTTCTATTTATCTGTAAAAAAAAAAGTTTTTTTTTTTTTGTATTTAAATTTTGTGACGTAGCAAATTTTTTTTCTTTTTTTTCTCCTTGCCTCCTTTGTTCTTCCTTAATTGTTCATGGAAAGTATGGGGAAATGAAACAGTAAGATTCGTATTCGAATCTTAAGTTTTACCTTTTTCTATCCTCTCTCACTCACCGGTCTATCCTACCCAAATTTAAACTTTATGGTACCGAATTGTGTGTGTAGCAATATTGAAAATGTATAGATATATGTAGAATTCACCATAAACACACACACATTTCAATCTCAAATTTAAGGCAATAAATAATATAATTTAGATTTCTTCTTTTAGTTATATAAAAATATATAATTTTAATCATTTATTTTGAATTGTAAAATTTATTAGTTATTGCTTTGTTTAAATTTCATTTAGTAATAATTTTAGAAGTAGATTGTAATATTTAATTAAAAGTAAAAATAATCGTATGTTCCCTTTTTGCCTTTGAAATTTTAAAAACATTGTGAGAGATAATAGATTAATTAAAAAGAAAAATTCCTTAAAATGTAATTATAAAAATTAAATGTAAAATCTAAACTTAAACAATAAAACAGCACCTTTCTTTATAATTAAATTAACAAAAATGCATTGATTATCCTCAGGGTAGATTAAGTGGAATCGAAAAATACACTAACAAAAATGTAAAAGATAAGATCTAAGAAAGGAGGCCATTTTAAACTTTCTAGAGACTTGGACTTTAACTTTAGTTGTGCTTTCAATCAGTTGAGAGTCTCCAAGATCTTAAATTAATTTTACCTGCTATGGTAATATTGAGTAAAAAAATTCCCAGACTATTCTCCATCTGGAGATGGCCTATCGGATGCCAAACCTTCCATTGCCCTTTATAAATTCAACCACAAAGATGTGCTGCCTAAATTAATTTGAAAGCTGCTGCTGTTAAATTACACAAATCATCTAAATGCTGTAAAGAACTGCTAATCCTAGAATCATGAACAATTTGCTACTGATCACAGAATCGGAAAACTTCTCATAAACAGGTACCTGTGTATCCAAATTCTCTAAAGTACTTTACTAATATCCCGCTATAGCTTATTCATCTTTTATAACTTATAAACTATAAACTGTAAAACTATCATTTGTAATACTATAAATTTAATAATTAATATGTAAATTTCTTTAATAATCTAGCCTGCCTAACTCTATCCTTCTTGGGTTTGTATTTCTAAAATCTATATTTTATATAATTATCACATGCTCATAATTTTCTAAGTATAAATCTATGATCACTTGAAACAGTGGATGCATGTCAAATTTTCATTAATATTTACTTATATAAATAACTTAATATTTTCATCTAAATCGACATGCATTCAGTGCTTCATTTATTGTAATACAGGAGTCTTGTGCTTAACAAATGGCTGATGTATTAGTTATAATAATCACCCAATTTATATATTGTTTTTATATTTTATTAAATTTGTAATTAATAATTCCATAAAATTTGCAATTCTTTGAGAGTCGCAAACATTCCTTATTAAATGTTGATAATGTAGGGCCGAGTTATAAAATATATTTAAGTCTTAACAGAATCATCTGTACATTATACATGTGTTATGTTTTAGAGATGCAATGACCCATTACAAGCCTTGAATATTCCAGATTCTATAGGGTTGAAATTCACCCCAGTCTTTCTACACAAGCGGACATAATAAATGATCCTGTAGTGCTTGATGACCGTCATGCAGACAGCAGGCAACTGTGGCACAAACCACTTGTTCTTGGTTATGCTTATGTGACACCTTACCTCTTCATGCCTATGGCAAATGCCAACTTATATTTATAAACTCATTCACAGCTTTGTAGTTTCAATATGCTGCCATTTCCTATCGCTTTTCTAAACATACCACATGTTTCTTTTATTAACTTTATTATTCTATGTATAACTCCATCCCTGCATTAGTGACAATTCACTCTCAAATAAATGTTTGCCCCTAGTTATTAGTAAATATCTTTAATTAAATAAATATATGTCTGCCACTACTCATATAAATCTTATTTTAGAGTCTTGCATTGCAAAGGTATACATCCCTAAAGGCATGCTTTAGAAATACTTGCTCGAGAATTTTAGGTAGCTAGATTACTTCATCAAATAAATGTATTTCTCTATGTAAAGATAACAGTATCAGAAATACCACTACTGATGTCTTAAATATAAAGTATTATTGGTAAAATGATTTCGTATAAATGTTACTAAATAAATAAATGTATTTCTTGAATAACAGTATTGGAAAATTCCGTTACTCAATTTAAATATTACCAAATGTTATTAGTAAATGATTTATTATTAAAATGTTTCTATAAATAATTTCAAACTATACGTCTGCAGTTACATTTTATTTATTCGATACCCATTCTATATAATATTTCCTCAATTTGTAAATATAAGTGTTTAATTAATATTAGTGTTATTATTGGCTAACTTGAAAATAAAATCATGAATCTCTTGCAACATCCCTGACCACTGTGCCTAAAGAAATGTTTACTCATGTCGCATCAGATGCATTGTTTCATAGATTGTATTGTGGAACTGATAAACTATGTTTGAACTCAGTACTATGGGTGGCTTCGCTACCTAGATGGTGTTGCAGTTCTGTGTGGTGGTCGAATTCTGCACTGTCAATGAATCACTTGTTTTCTGATCATTACAACATATGCAAATATATTATATTTATATTGAGCTATTATGCATTTATGTAGGTCATATTGTGGTGAAATTATATGGTGACCATAATATACACAGATAATTATACATAGATGCTTTAATGGTAAATTCAAATTATGGAGCTGATATAGTACATTCTCAGTGGCCATCTTGAATTTTAAAACATCCAAAAACACTGCTGGCACATGCAAGTGATAAATGACATCGACTTGAAGCACTCAGTTTTTAATAAATTAAATTGCCTAAGGTACTACAATTAAAAAAGAGAGGAGAAAAGAGAGTAATATGGGAAGTTAAATAGCCTAAAGTGCCACTATGGAAAAAAGTGTGGGATAATAAAAAAGTGAAAATATAAAGTAACATTGAAAATTAAAAAAATCCTTTAGAATAAATAAAAAAATGCTAATTTATATAGTGATAATCAAACATTGTAATAGTAAGTCTCAAAAAATTAACGTATGTTAAGGCATTTTAAAAAAAAAATCATAGTTGCTAT
>JAQFVV010000226.1:1444387-1536887 GCA_028023455.1 Epiperipatus broadwayi
TAAGGCATTTTAAAAAAAAAATCATAGTTGCTATTTACAAAAAGCCTTTATATTGCGATAATTTGAAAAATAATAAATGCTACTCTCAAAAGCTTATTCCTGACTTTCAAAAGTATATACTAAATCTCAACAATCAGTCATATAATTTAAAAAAATAATATTTAAAAAGTATATTGCTAAATCTCAAATGGCAGAAACATGACTTTCAACACTATTTCATGGAATATCAACAAATAAAAAATCTAATTAACTTATTTTTCAAAATATATAATATTTTACATTTGGCTTTGGGATTTTCCTTCTAACTAAGAGTTATAGTATTAAATCACAAATCTTAATAATAGACATATTAATACATATTATAGTTAGCATTTACTTAAGTAATTTTTTACCAATATTTTAATTTTAAAAAAATTACCAACTTTCTGAATCGGATGGTCATCTGCGCAGGCTGAATTTGGTTCTTCCTAAATCTCTACATTAGAGCAAAAGCATAAAGCCATCAAAAAATTATACTTTTAAGATTTAAGTTTATTACTTTAAAGAAGACACCAGTAAAATTAATTTATTCAGGAAATAACTCAGCTTGACATCATCTCTCTCAAATTTATTTTTAACACTATGTGCTTGAGTCTCACACAAATTAAACCAGATATTTGTGACATAAGATAAATTTCAAGAATCAGCCTTTCTTCAGGATCAGCTTTTGTCTTACTAAGAAAAAAGTGCTTAGTTAAGAAATTTAACAATAGAAAGCTAAACTTTCAAAACTTAAAAAACAGCTATAAACAAGCTAATGGTCTTTTATTCCTCAAGCCTAACTTGAAAGCTAAAGCAATAATGGTAAAATTTATTATAAAAAATTTATAATAAATTAATGACTTAAAAATATAATCGCACTGTAACATATTGCATGTCTTAATTTGTATTCATATATATATTTAACGAGCACAGACATCGTTACATTGTTTTTTATTATTAAACATAAAGTTAAAATAAAAAGTTCGCATTTAAAAACTTCTTTTTTTTTGTTAGACATAAAAATTGAAAATCTTAAACTCGTATATATATATATAATCGCGCAGATGAGCCAAGAGGTCATCGCACCCGCCTTGCAAGCAAGTAGTTGTTTGCAGACGGGTGTGGTTTCACGTCCCGGCCGATGCTATGACATATGGAAAAAAAAAAAACTTTATTAAAGAAAAAGTATTTTAAAACTTAATCTAAAAAAGATTTAGAGATAAAAATATATCTAATTTTGAAAAACACATTAAGTAATCAGAAAATGGAAATGATTATTTATAATTAGTAAACTAGCCTTGGGCATTTATATGTATAAACATCGGTCAGATAGGAAAACAATAGAAACAAATAGCCAATGAATGAAAAACAATGGAATCGGACCTCAGCGAAAGGACCATATCATCATCATGACGTAACGTCCATTGGATCCTTCAAATTAATATAAAAGGACAAGTTTGATTTTGTTTAATTAATTAGTTATTACGATGTGACTATATGTGTTAGTGCGGAGTTAAAGGAGAAGGGATTGAAAAGATGCACTTTTCAATTCCTTCAATTAAAAAAAAAATGACATCATTTTCTATGTTAAGGACCAGCTCAAATAAAGACCTCTGAATAAATAAAAACAATGGTTAATGGGATACCAATATCTTCAGTATGGCATGGGAATTCCCATTCAAAATTACCAACAACAGCAAGCAACTGTAAAGGATAAAGCTGGACATTTTAAAAATTGTAAGAACTTTATATTCACTTGAAAAAATAAGAACTCTAAATTTTAAAACCTTTTTAGTAAATAATGCAATAGAATCCTATCTGACCAAACTAAATTCTTTATTAATATTATTTGATGTTTTTTTTTTTATTTTAAATCATTTTCATTTATATTTTTTTTTTGTTCTTTAAGTTTTATTATGATTTCTGTTTTTCATTAAACTAGTTATATAAATATTAAACTTAAGTCGGGCGTGAATGGCTATATAAATTTGTAAAGTTATATTAGGGGAGGGTAATCTTAGGTTATTTGTTTCGTAGTTAAATTGGGTCAATGGATTGGATATATTGGTGTAGTTAGTAGATGTAATGCAAGATTCGCTACAGGCAGAATCGTTTGTATACGCCACACTCACCCGTTTGCCTATGGAAGGAATTATAAGTCAGAGACCACAGTTTCTTTCTATGGAAGTTTTTTTTATTGCTCTTCTTGTCAGATAGATGTATGTATTCCTATCTGATGAGAGGCAATTTTTTCTCTTAACTTTTTGTGCTGCCGTATTTTATATTACATTTAATACATCGATATATCAGATGAATTGGTGTTAGTTCGACTGCGAACTTTTGGCCTAAGGTTAAATAAGGATAGAATATTTTTTTTCAAATGCAAATCTATGTAGTCTATTCATACTCGACACTAAATTAAAATGCATTAAATTTAAGTTGTTTATAGATGCTTGCATGGATTGGTTATCGGTTAAGTATGTTTTGGGTTTTCATATTTGATCAAAATATATAGACATTCGATAAATAATGATACCTTATGGTGAGTATCTAAAATGTATTTATTCGGATGTCTTTTAAGTTATTGGTGACAATGCAAGTATCTTATGGTGAATACTATTGGGTTACTTATAAATTTCCCTCTGCAATTGTCAGTATCAATGATTTTATATTTTGATCATTTATGTTTATTTTGAAATGTTTTAACCGTTGTAATCTATGTAACTGATCTATACTCAACATTATTAAAACAAATTTTTATAATTCCATCTGTGCGAACTTAATTAAAATGTAAACTTATAATATAATAGAAATTAAAATGTAAATTAAAATCTAAAGTAAAGTTAAAAATAATGTTAAATGTTAAAATGTAAACTGATACTAAAACAATTTTAAATCTTATATATATATATATGTGCGTAAATAAATTTTTGTATGTTAATTACTGGCAGTGGCTTATTTTATTTATTTTTTAATGTTGGAATATAATTAGATAAGATATGATATTATTAAATCTCTGCTACTCCATGAGCTAGTGACTTGGGCTAATGACCGGTATCAAAATAAAGAAAAAAAATTTTTTTTTTGACTTACGTATCTGCCTACTTTATAAATTTCTCTAGGTTCAAATGCCTAGATGGCACCCTGTAGTGCAGATCACGTTAAGTTATTGTCCGGATTGTTACAATATATATATATATGTGTGTGTACCGATACATGTATTAGTTTTAAGATTTAAGTTTTAACACTTTAAAGAAGATGCAAGTAAAAATAAGTGATATTTTATTCTGAAAATATTGCAAAACAATTGACCTGCTTTTCATTAATATTTAAAAAAATAAAAAAACTGAAATATAAAGGGTGTGTGTTTATGTGATCATATGATTTGACAATGGGTATAAAAGATGAGTTTCAATACAAAATCTTTGGTCTTTAGTTTTTTTATTTTTTAAATATTAATGAAACGCAATATTTTAGGAATAAATTCCCAATTAATTTTACTTGCTTCTTCTTTAAAGTGTTAAAACTTAAATCTTAAAATTAATACATGTACTGGCACACATATATACATGAGTACAAATTATGACATGTAATATTTTACAGTGTGATTATATTTTTAAATCATTAATTTATTATAATTTTTTTATAATAAATTTTACCACTATTGCATTAGCTTTCAAGTTAGGCTTGAGGCATAAAAGTCCATTAGCTTGCTTACAGCTGTTTTATTAAAATTTGAAACTTTCTCTGTCTATTGTTAAATTTCTTAACTTAGCACTGTTATCTTATTAAGACAAAACCCGATCTCAAAACCTAATTTTTGGAAATTATCTTATACCACACATACCTGGTTTAATTTTTTGAGATGCAAGCACGGAGTTTTAAAAATAAATTTGAAAGAGACGTTATCAAACTGTGATATTTCCTGAATAAATTAATTTTACTGGTGTCTTCTTTAAAGTAATAATCTTAAAAGTATAATTTGTTGATGGCTTTATGGTTTCGCACTAATGAAGAGATCTAGGAAGAACCAAATTCAACCTGCATAGATGACCATCCAATTCAGAAAGTTGGGAATTTTTTTTTAAATTCTTAAAATATTGATAAAAGATTACTTAAATAAATTGTAACTGTAATATGTATTAATTTGTCTATTATTAAGATTTATTATTTATTATTATAACTCTTAGTTAGAGGGATAAGCCAAATATAAAATATTATATATTTTGAAAAATAAGTTAATTAGGTTTTTTATTTGTTGATACTGTTGTTGAAAGTCTTGTTCATGCCATTTAAGATTTAGCAATATACTTTTTAAATATTATTTTTTAAATTATAATAATGATTTTTGAGATTTTGTATATACTGTTGAAAGACTGGAATAAGCTTTTGAAAGTAGCATTTATTGTTTTTCTAATTATTGCTATATAAAGGGTTTTTTGTAAATAGCATTTATGATTTTTTTAATGCCTTAACACATGCTTATTTTTTGAGATTTACTATTACAATGTTTGATTATCGCTATATAAATTACCATTTTTGATTTATTTTAAAGGATTTTGTAATTTTTTTAATTTTTCATGTTACTTTATTTTGTCACTTCTTTTTTTTTCTGCACTTTTTTCACTAGTGGCACCTTAGGCTATTTAACTTTCCATATTACTCTCTTTCCCCTGCACTTTTTTAAGTGTAATGCCTCAGGCTATTTATTTTCCACATTACTTTCTTCCCCCTCCCTTTTTTAATAGTACCACTTTAGGTGATTTAATTAGCGCTTCTAATCGATGTCATTTATCATGTTCCAGCAGTGTTTTGGGGTGTTTTAAAATTCAAAATGGCCACCAAGTGCATACTATATCAGCACCCAAATTATATTCAATAATTATATGAACAAGTCTTTAATATGAGTTACACAATCTATTAATTAGCATACATAGTAGTTTAAGAAAAAGAGTCATTAACTAATACTCAGATGTCTTTACAAATCTATTATTAAAGATATTACTTGTCTAGAATTGAGAATATTTTGAGTAAAAATACTCAGAATATACACTCTATGTTAAATTTAGAGGCAGGTAATGAATGCAGTGTAAACATGAAACAAAATAAAACCCACACTTGTCAACCGATGATTTTTAGCTTAGATCGTTTTTAATTGTTCAGAAATTTCAATCCAGTAACATTTTATGCTATCTAAGTTTGACAAGGGAGTACACTAAAGTTATTATAAAAAGTTCCCTAGACGTTTACAATTAGATATAGTCAAATTATTTATCACATTGTTTTAGAATAAACTAATTTTTAGCTATATATTTATTTTATTTTTCAAAAGAATTCTATACCATTGTGATTTTATTTTATTTTTTTTCTTTCCAATGTACTTTGTTGTTCTCTTTTTTAACTTATATTTTTTTTATTTTGTCTATATGTAAAAAAGTGTCATTTTGCATAGGCATTAAATTAAAATACAAATGGCAATTTTTCTTTATATATTTTTCTCACTTCACACTACAAATCTATAATTCCATATAAAACTATTGAGGGATTATGCCTTTGTTATTATTTCCTGTGTGTGTTATCAATCTTGTTTATATCTTAATTGCTTTTTTTATTATTTTATAAAACTTAAATGTCATCATTTTTAAATAAATGAAAAAAGTGACCTTTATAATAACAATAAAACAGGAATAAGGTATTTTATTTAATAATATTTATAATAATTGACATTTTATAAAAAAGTGCTTTATTATTTTAGTTGCATTGTTATCATTTAATAAATATTTTTAAATGATTGTTGGGAATATTTAAAAATAAATTAGATTTTATAATTCATTGACATTTTCAAAGGTAATTTTTTAATATTACTATTTTTTTAGTAAAAAGAAATTATTTCCTCTAAATTTTATTTGACTATAAATAAATATTGGTTTTATTAATTTAACTTTAAATTAACTTATATATATTTTATTTTAAAATATATTAATTTTAAATACTAACAATTAAGTAAAATTTAAGTAACTTCTTATAAGGCCCAATGATTTTCCAACATGTTTTTCCCAAAATGTAATAATGAAAAAGACATTGCTTATAAGATATCCATTTACCTAGTTTGAGTTTAAATGCATTACCCATTAATATTGAATGATTAATCAAGTTATCTATGAATCAGTGAAATACTACAAAATCTTTAGAAATGATTAAAATATTTTTTAAAAAAATCTATCTTCAATTTAAACACTAAGATTTAAACTAATGCACTATATTCTTTGAAAAAAATGTAAATCAAATTTATAACAATAAATTAGAAATTACATATAAATTAATCACTACAGCCAATAAATATCTATGCACTGAATTTGATATTACATTAAAATAACCAGCCAATCAGCTTCTCTGTGACAATTATTTTTTGATTTATAGAAAAATTCTTTAATTAATATTCAGAGTCATTTAGTAGAATCCTACTGTAATATAGAAAACTTTTCATTATAATTATAAAACAAAAGACTGATAAGATAGTAAAGCATGAAGAATTACGGTAACATATTTTACATAATAAGCATACAGTAAATACATAATAAATATCTTTAAATATTGCATTAAAATTCTACTAGTGTTCTCTTCATCAAGCTCGTATGATGAAGCAATTAATATAAAGGAGATGATTAACTAATTATTATATTGTGATATCAAAATTAGTAAAATTTTCTTACATATGAATTTATTTAATAGTGTATTTCAACTTTGTATACAAGCAGTTAACTTACATTGATTATGAAGAATTAGAAGAAGTTAACAGTTACAAATACCGAGGTCAGATTATTGATACAGATGGAAACATAATGGAGGAAATTAATCATAGAATTAAACTTGGTTGAAATGCTTTTGGTAGAAATAACTTGATACTAAAAGGAAATATGCCTATGTGTTTGAAAAGAATGGTTTTTAACAAATGTGTTTTACCAGTTCTTACTTATGGATCTGAGACTTGGACACTTAATAGAAGAGCAATACAGAGACTTCAGACCACTCAAAGGAGTATGAAGAGATGTATTTTGGGAGTAACAAGAAGAGATTGAAAATGCAATGTATGGGTAAGACAACAAACAGGTGTTACTGACCTTATTGAAAAAATTAAAAGATTGAAATGGGGCTGGACATATTGCTAGAAGAAATGATAATAGATGGACAATTGAAATTTTAAACTGGATTCCAAGATATTGTAAAAGACCCAGAAAGAGACCACATGTGAGATGGATGGATGAAATAAGAAAATGTGCAGGGGTGTTGTGGAAAAGAGAAGCTAAAGATCGGGGAAAATGGATTAAACTTGGAGAGACCTTCATCCTGCAGTGGATTGATAATGGTTGATAATGATATATATATATATATTCTTCAATATATATATATATATATATATATATATATATATATTGAAGAAGATCTGATGCTCAGATCCTTGCTTCACAGCCCACATCCAGTCTCCTACCATCTAACTATATTCAAACCCACCTTCACACACATATACAAATAGCTAATAATATGTATATATTTATTTTGCTTACTATTCTAAAATAAATCACTTAAACACTTATGTATTTTAATCTAAAATGTTTTTATTTAATAATATTTTCATGTGTATATGGGCATAAGTAATAAATCTATATATATTTCAGTGTAGGAGATTGTGAATAAATTAGTAAAGTTATGTTATATATAAAATATAATCAAAATCATATGTGAAACTTATTATTTTTTTCATATGTAATTTTGTAGCCAGAAATGATGCAATCTTTTTTAAAAAGTCTCTTGAAAAACAATTATCCAGAAGATCCCCTAAGACAAAATAAAAGATTATGATATTGTAATAATAAATAAACCCATTAGTGGAAATTTTGCCCATGCTAGCTTGTAAAATCATAAGATTTATTTTAAAACAATCGTTCAAGAAACTGATAACAAAATCGCATTGTTTCAAAAGTCTTACCAGATAAGAAACAATCCAGTTAAATTATTCAAGATGTACAGTAAGTGCTTAAACCGCCTCATGTCTAGAAGTAGTTGTTAAGTTACATCTTCAAAATAAAAGTATATATACTGCTGGATTTGAATACAAAAGGGAGGGGAGACCACAAAATTATGATGTTGTTATACATATTCCACGCCAGTTTTGATTCTCACTCAATGTGCTGTGAGTAGAGGAAATTTTGCCTCTTCCCTCCATTCTAATTTGCTGTTCCCATAAGCAAAGCTCTACATCTCTACATCCTATACTGATGAACTTTATATATTTTCCCAGTAAAAGTGAAATGCTAACTAGCATATAATAATGCTACCCTAGATCTAGTGAAACAATACTGATGGACTGACTCATAGTAAAATTGCTCTTTCAAATAGCAAGGTAAAAAGAACTTTGACCACTTGTAATTCTCAAATCCTGTCTTCTCTGTAATATTTATTATAATTTCTAAATATTAAATGTCTTCAAAATATGTAATTCTTATAACTCGATATAACTAATCACTATTAAGCCTCTTATAAAATGTTTTTTTTATTCCAAATGGCAAATAATTCTTGTTTAGATTTATGTATTTATATTTTAAAAGAAATGCCAATAATACAAATATCGCTATCATATAATTTATTTTCATTTTCCCCAGCCATCATTATCGGGTAATTAACTTATAACTTAATCAAAACAATTCTTATTTGACTTGCCCAGGTGCTAGCGATTTTAGATAAACAAACTAATTATTTTTTATGTTTACTGTAGAAAAACAGATTGACATCTGTTTCGTAAATATTTTCCATTCTAAATAATGCGCTATCTCTTATTATTAATTTATATTATATATGTAAAACCCTTCATAGCTATTACCACCACCCGTTTATTGTGTATTAATTTATATATTTTCATAAGGGCATTCATTAACCAAGTTTGAGATTTATTAAATGTGTGGGAAGTTATGAATAATCTTAAGTAACATAATGTAAAGGGGGGGGATCCATATCTTAGTTTTTATATTTAATTAAAATTATTATCCATGTCTATTTAATAAAAAAACCATACCATTATGCCGAGTATTTCACAATTTATGGGCAGTAAATATGTTTAGATGTTCTTTAAAGCTATAGTTATATTATGTCATTCAGCATTGCATGCAGATAGGCCACTTCGTTTATATATATTCATGCTTCTTTCTCACATGGAGGTATTCGCTAAGTTGAGCCCCATCGTCATTCTCCATGTTCTAGAAACCAGGCTGTAAAACCATCCTGTGGACACACTTGGGTTGTATGTGCATGCTTTATATGGGAATCACTCTGGAAAATCCAGCCGATAGAGACATAGCCGACCGCCCTTCGTCTCAATGCTGCCCCTGCCTATGTTTGCAAAGGAAATTGCTCAACTTCATTATTAAAATTCATGAAGCACACTCCAGGATCCATAATTGGACCACCCCAATCTGCCGCCATGCACACACCACCTTTCAATGTATTATTATTCTCCCAGAAATAGCCATAAGTCGTAATGAGATGATTTCTTTGAACAGACATATTTCCATTAGTTCACGATGCGTATCAATGTGATAAATTTAGTATCATTTATATAATTATTCATTATCTGTCCCACACATTAATTGTTTACAACTCAAATTAATAATATCAAATAACTAAATGTAATATCTGCTTGTAAAATTACTTTGTCTTGTTATATCAAGTAAATGCTATTTTTGCCTTTCTGGGGGTGTAATAGTATTGTAGTAATGCATTCCAATAGCACTAATTTCTTAAGTCACACACATATATTATTGGTATAGTCGCAAATATCATGTTATTGTTAAATATGAATTAACTATATATAATACTTATGAGGCTAATGTCAGATAAATAACCCTACATAATTGTGTTACTAATCTAATAAATCTTAAATATATATATCACTCTTGTACCATTGCTTTCTATTAGTTAAGTTAATACATTAAGTTATTAATTGTACTCAATTTGACTAGATGATCTCTGCTAAATACATAATTAATATGCTAGGTCAAGAGCCTTCATTGCTCATAAAATATAATTAGTTGTTAAGTCAGTATATCATTAAAAGTTAGTCTAGAGTTCTTTTGTGTCTCCGATGAGCAATGCCAGTGGTGAGAAGTAAATTAAATCGATGTCAGCGGGATTGTTGTCCATAATGGTATAAATCTGTGAAATAGGCAAATAGGGCAGAGTTCATGAGTGTTCCTGACCTGTGTATCTTGCACATGATTGGATTCGAGGTACTTTTACCTAGATGCTAAATCTTGTAACGTGATCATACAAATCCGACCGGTACATATTTTTTTTCTTTTTCTCGAGTTTGGTGCATTAACGTAGGGCTTCGAATACAAACACCCACATGTACAAACAACCTCATGCCTGAGATAGTAGTAGATAGTGATAGATATAACATATGTTAAAAAAAATTTTTTTTTTTTGGTTCAGACACCCAGCTTAAATTTTTTTTTGAATATTGGTACACACTCCCTGATAGTCATTGTTAGTATAATTATAAATATTTTTTCTCAGTATATATATATATAAATATGTTTCCAGTAAATAGTATGGTATATACGCAATATTTTTTTTTCCGCATAAAAGTTTTAAAAGTTTTATCGTTTTCACAAAACTATCAAATAAAATAGTGGCAGTTTTGTTTTGTTTTCTTTCACGAGTGTGATCTAAATAATAATAATATAATACAATGTTTTATTCCTTGTCCATAAAAAGTCATTACATGTAATAATTTTCATGAGTTTTAAAAGAAGTAAAGATAAGTGACAGTTTTTAAGGGGCTTTTACTTTTATATTAATAAAAGATAAAGAAGTGCTTTTCCCAAATAATGTTTATAGTTTTCATAAATGCATTTAGTATACATGTAAGATTCCAATGAAGTAAAAGAGTTACAGCTTTTAAAGGGCTCTCACTTTTATAAAATGTGTTTTTCAAAGAAGTAAATAATATGTTGTATAATGTTTTTTTTTTTTTTTTTTTGGTCATAAACGTGAAAATTACATGTGGGATTCCCGTAAATAAAATAGTGGTAGCTTTTAAGGGGTCTCCATGTTTATAAAAAAAATAAAAAGTATGTGTTCTAAATAATGTTTTATATATATATAAATTTCCATAAATAATTTTAATAAAATATTTTCGAGTTTACTTTAAGGGGTTTTCACTTTTAAAATAAAAAGATAGTAAAATAGTGTGTGTGCTCAATAATAATAAAATATAATAATTTTTTTTCATAAATGTGTTAAATAATGATGTTCTATATAATTTTTTAATAAATGTCTCAATTTCCAAGTCTGAGAAAATTAAATTAGTGACAGCTTTTAAAATGCTTTCACTGTTAAAATGTAATAAAATAAATATTCTAAATAATCGTATATGCAGATTTTTTTTAATAATATTTATGCGTATGTAACTGCCTCATATTAATGAAAGAAATAAAGTAGTGACAGTTTTTGTTATACTTTCATTCTTTTATATATAAATATGTGCTAAAGCTATAATATTTTTTTCCTGTTATCATTGTTAAGCTGTGTGTATAACTATTTAAGTATATAGTTTAAAAAAGTGTACTATCTAATAATAGCAAATCATCTGGTCAGATCATATAGCCCTATCCCTTTGGCTCGTGCCCAGTAGCAATACCAATATAAATTTGACAATAGGTAGTAGAGTTATTAGAATAAACATAGTTTAAAAGCAATGATTTATAATACAAAAGTTATATAGAGTTTTTTTTCCAAAATATGTGTATCAAGTGTATCAATGCAATCACTAATAAATCATTTTGTTGTTTCAGGTGCTGAAGAACAACTCCAAAAACAATCAACAAAGAAGACATAAGGAAGGCCAGGTAGAAGTGCAATAATTATTATTATATACTTTGCATTGAAGAGCTGGATAATAAATAATCAGTATATATGTATGTATTTTTTTAGTGAGAAGCTAGATCTAGAAATAATTAATATTAAGAAATAAAGGGTATGATAGCAATCATTTAAATAAATAAAAATTAAGTATGGGAGTGGGAGAGTAGAATAAGGGGAAGAGTGTAGAATGGGGGGGTGTCTCAAACCATAGAAGAATAAAAGTTGTGTTATAAATTATTTGTTCTTAGATACTAGGTTAATAGCTATACCAAAATTTTGTTTTGTCGAATATGACCTCCTTTATACAAATATGGAAATTTCATGGAAAGCCGGATGAAGGCCCACATGAACATTTGGAAAGCTTAGCAGTTTTTTTTGTATCAATCCACTAGCAATGATGAGCAAGTGATGATTGCAAGCCATTACCTAGAGAAGACCACTAAAGACTGGTGGTGGTCAGTTAAAGGAAAACCGAAAACATTCAAAGAATATAAAGACATGATCCTAAGGCAATTTTGGGGTGAGGAGCAACAAACCGAAATTTTAATGGCAATAAGAACTGAACATTATGGGGAACACCAAGGTGAGATGTATACCCAATTTTTCATGCGGTAGGTAGCCTGCCTAAGAATCTTAACAGCATTTAAGTATTCTGATACCCAGATCATTAGAATAATTTCAACGCAAGTTGCCCATCTGGTTGCAAGAGATGATTGAGATAAGCTGCATTACCAATACAGAAGAAATGGCCGAATTCCTGATATCTGTGGAATGTAACTGGAACCACATCAATGGAGGCCAGATGAACAAGAAAGGAACAATCCGACCAAGCAAAGAACCTAACATTTCAAAAAATTTTACTGGAACACAGGGGACCCGGACCATGAAGCACTCCCCAGAATAAACAACAGAGAAATCAAGACTACAGACCATGATCATCCATTAACCAGAAGACACAACTGATAAAGTGACTACCAGTGTATCCCCCATCATAAATGTCATCATAGAAAATTGGTGGACATGTGTTTTACTGGATTCCAGTAGCCACGTTTCCATCATTGCCAAATCATGGATACAGAAATTTCAAGAACAAGGAGGGAACTACGAGCAATTATTGACTCGTCCAAAACCCATTGTATTAGCCAATGTAAAGAAAACAATGAACGACAATCACCAGGTCTGGGTGGAGATAACATTGGGACATAAGCTGATTGGCCATGCCTTCTTAGTCATTTTTGGGTTGATATATGATATCGTATTGGGGTCTGATTTTTTAACCCAGCATCATGGAGTCATAGATTATCCCCAAAAATGTGCCAATTCCAAGATGAGAAAGTTGAATTTGAAATTGTAGGAATTCCCATGGCTGGTAGCAGCAACTGCTTTATTCAACCAGGAGTTCCCCAAGACCATAGCTACAAAGATTCATGAGGCTGGACTAACCAGCACAACTGATAAAATCCATGTGAAAAAAATTCTGGAAGACCATATGCAAGTGTTTTCCAACACCCCTGGACAAATCCGTGGATACACCCACAGAATCAAAGTCCGGAAAGAATCATACAAACAGTCAAAAACATACCCAATCCCTTTTCAATATAGGGAACTAGTGGAAAAACAGATCCATCAGATGTTGAAGTGGGACATCATCAAGCTATGTTTATTTCCATATTACAACATGTTGGTTGTTATAAAAAAGAAAAATGGAAGTCTATGCCTGTGCCTTGATGCTCAAACAGGATGTGCCATCTTTAATCCAGGATGTGTTTGTGCAGCTAGCAGGAAACACTTACTTTTCTACATTAGATCTTACTGCTAGCTATTGGAAAATGGCCTTGGATCCATGTGATCAGAAGTATATGGTGTTTCGATTCCAGAGATATATACACATCTTTAAAAGAGTCCCATTTAGATTGATTAACAGTGGGGCTAGGCTAATGTGATTCTTGAAGCAGGTACTTTCAGAAGAAGTACAATGGCACATGGTTTGTTATGTAGATGATATTGTGATGGTGTCCAAAACTTTTGATGAACATATGAACTATCTCGCCATGTTTTTCCAAAAGTGCCTTAAGGAAAACATCACAATTAACATTGAAAAAAGCCAGTTCACTGTGACTGAAATGTCCTTCTTGGGCCATATCATCAGCCAGCAAGTGTTCACGGTACACCGTGAGAAAGTAGAGGCCATTTAGAGGTTTCCCATGCCCACTACACAGAAACAAGTCAGATCTTTTCTTGGCCTTTGCTACTTCTACCACCGTTTCTACCCTGCCTTTGCCCAGGAAACCCACCACTTGACCAACCTGCTGTGTAAAGATAGGAAATGGGAATGGACAGATAAACACCAACAAGAAATTAATAAAATCAAACACAAATTCTTCCAAACCATAATGCTTCACTATCCAGATTTCAACCGCCTGTTCTACATCCAGACCGATAGCAGCAAAGGTGGTTTAGGAACAGTCTTATTTCAAATTGGAACTGCTGGCGAGCATCAAGTTCAGTACTTTAGCAGTCAGACCTTGAAGGGTGCAGAAGTTAATTATATCACCATAGAGCAAGAGACTCTCGCGATCGTCTGGGCATGCCAAAAATTTAAGCAGTTTCTTCTGGGGTCCGAGGTTATCATTATTACAGATCACTGGTGCCTCAAGTTCCTGAACAAAAGTTTCTTAACAAATGACAGGTTAATAAGGTGGAGTCTTTTTCTGCAGAAATTCCAGGACAAAGTGATCTATTGCCCGGGCCCAGAAAACGTGGTTGCAGACACATTAAGTCAACACCCCATAGCGATTGAGCCAAAAAACCTAGCAATTGTCAATCAGACCATAAAATCATGACCATGAACAAGGAAGCCAGTGTCAATTCAGATCCCAAAAATATCAGAAACTATCAAGATTTAGATCCCCAGTACAGAGCAATCATTAGCAAGTTGAAAACAAACCAACCCAATAAGGGCACCAAACATTGTGATGAACGAATATCACAATATCAAATTAGGGATGAGATTCAGCAGAAAAACACCAAGAACAGGAAGAGCCCATGGAAAATCTTGGCCTTTAATCGACTAAGAAACCGATTGGTAATGTATGCCCATAAAATGTCAGAACACTATGGGCCGAGAAAGACTGAAGAAGTATTGAGGTGCCAATTTTATTGTTCTGGGATGTATGCACAGGTGCTCCACATGTTGAGAACTTGTACAATCTGTGCTCAGTGCAAGTTCACAAATCAATCATTCACCGGCACTCGCAAACCGGATCTCGCTACCGGTTCTAATGAGTTACTGGCCATTGATCATTATGGCCTCTTACCGAAATTTCGGGGAAGTCAATATTGTACCAGTCAAAAAAGCCACCACCTGAACGCAAGTCAGATCCAAACTCAGCTGAACCAAAACTGAATTCAAACCCAACTCACCATCTCAGATTAGTAGAAATCTAAATTGATGGCACAGTGCTATGTGCCAAGAAACTAGCTCAATGGTTGGTGAGGATCAGAGACCCCTGAACTGACATTAATATCTGATAATAAATGACTAAATTTTAAATCGAATCATATGTATATGTTTGGGTTGCCAACACAGACAGCGAGTATTAACATTAAAATAATTATAAAAGAATTTAAAACTAAGAAACCAAGTGTGTTTAGAAAATATTTAATAATAATAATTTATTTTATTTGAATTTTAAATAATGATTATATTAATTAATTCTAGTCCTTAAACAAAGTTTATAATTGTAATCAGAGTGGCGGTCCTTATTATATGCCAATGAGTATTATGCAGTATTTGAAAGTCTATGTCTATGCCCCCCACAAGAAATAAAATGCAGATAAAGGTATTCATTAGTAAAGGAAATTATTACCCTAATTATATACGAAAGAATGTGATATTTATTTCACATTCGCAAATCCATTCATGAAGAGCAAGATACGTATTTAGGGCATAACTTTAATCTTTATTGGAAAACTTATTTAATTAAATATAACTGATAATTTGTTCGACTTTAATTGAAATCACTTCGTCACAAATTACGAACATCAGAGTGTGCTTTACTGGAACAGAGAGGTAATGGTGTTGACAAATTATGAGCTATAAAGTGAAATTGAAAGATGATGGCTAGTTGATAATCAAAGCCCTATGGCAGCTTGCATCTGACAAGTCTTATGCCCTTTGACTAATATGAACAGGAAAGGAAGTGCTTTCTTCCTCGATAATTTAAAATAACAGAAATATGATCACTGACCAGCCTAACGGAGAGAAAGATTGCCCTACATCAGCAACATTTGAAGATGATGACTTGATAGTCATCGTTTGAATACTAAAACCCATATATAATGCTCTATGTGATGACTTGATCAATTAATTAAAGTCAAACAAGCTTTTAACAAAAACTATTTTAAAGTAGTTGCAAATCATATTAATTATGCCCCAATCATCATGTCCTTCCTGAATCTAAATAGCAATTAACTGAAATTTGAATTAGAGTATATTTAGTTGATTCCTTTATCCACCCTTTTGCAGAAAACATTTTAAGATTACATATAGGAATAAATACATATTGGTAAACATGAGAAAATAGCTGGGGCATACATTGGAAATGGAGCTAATAATTTATTATTAGCCAATTATAAAAATAGTAAACATGTAATAATTTATTTCATCTCGATGATTGATAGAACCTATAAATTTAGCTCTAATGGGCGAGAACTACTATTAGAATTAATATTATATTATTTGTGTGAGGCAAATAGAACAAAGGAGTTCATCGAGTCGAAAGATTATTGGCATATAATTAAAAATAAACAACATTAATAAAGCACAGAAATATATATATTTATAATATAATAAATGAACCACCAAGTAAAAAAAGATATATATAAAGCACAGAAATATATATATTTATAATATAATAAATGAACCACCAAGTAAAAAAAGAGAAAGTTTAAAGACTAGAGGTTGAGAGAATTATGATATAAGTTTACAGTAGCATGAATAAAAGGTTTTATAAAGATTATTACATTAAAGAATAAAAGAGCTCTAAAAGGGAGTGTAAAGTAAAGTTCGAAACTGGCAGAAAGATTAAGATTCATTTGGAAACATATTATTCAATTCTTCCAGGGCTTGTTTTTAGTTTACACATCCAGGTTGGTAAAAACAAAGGCATGCATTTAGTTGATTACTGGAACAGCATTTTAGTGGCTTTTCATAATTTTAGCAGCATGATTGGTCCGGAAAGAATTTAGCAGCTTCATTGAAGATTCTCTAAGAGCTTCAGAAACCCTAGACATATTCCTGATGTTCTAGCCCTTCACCGTAATTGAAACACTATGTAAATTCATGATTTAAAATGCATAGAGTTTACTGCACTTCTCTACAACAAAAATGGCTTTTTCTCCAAACTTTTCAGAGCTATATATCTGTCCTCTGATGCCTTCAGGCTAGTGCTTTTTTCATTATCAATGTTTTTAAATTTACTGGTTGTTTTTAGATACATTCTTTGATAAGGCTTTCAAACTCATTAACTTGAATTCATTTTCTAATTAGAAAATGATTTTAATTAGGAAATCCTTATCTTTTTTTCTAATTAATAAAACTTTAACTGTTGTTTTTGGAAAGGGAAAATCTGAAAGCTTATCGAAAGAATTTACTTTTAATCAATAAAACTTTAACAAATTATTTAAAAATAAAATCAAACATTCCCAACGCAATGAAACTTTTAAACAATTATATATATTTAAATATTTACAAATATATATGCACAATGCACACAGTTATAATATATAAATTCATAAATAATTCTATCATGAATTTATTAATAGAATTGATCCATTTAAATCTGAAACTAATTAATTTTAATATGCATTTATGAAATGTTATTTTTTTATGGAAATTAGCGTGGATTGAATGTATAAAGCCCCATTGCATTGGAAATTTAAGGCTAATACTAGGGTTTGAAGTGGGCTTATAGCTAGATGTCATAAAGCTAGGATCGAACTCAGATCTGACTGCTTCAATATCTCTTGGTGATGTATGACATCTTCTCAAAATATGTATGGAAATACCCAGTAAGGGCAAATGATTGTAGGGGGGCAATACATCTTTTCGAAAATATTCAATTCCGGTAAGTAGACAAAACTACCACCATTCTATCGGACCATGGGTCCACATTCACATCAAAGGCATGGAAAGCTTTGATCTCCTGGCAAGGGATAATACACTGACACATGTCTATAAGGAACCCACAATCAAACCCATGTGAACAAGCCATGCAAAAAAATCAATAGACTGTTTCGTACCCACCTTACGATTAACCATCGAGGCTGGGTAGATAAAACTAAAGAAATAGTCAGTTACATCAACACCATAAATGACTCAACTGGCTTCACACCAGATACCCCTACCACATGAGGTTATAAACATAAATCCAAGTTAGGATCAAAAGGATGCTCGGCGGCGTTTAACACATATGGCTAGAATATGAGTGCGGAGAAGACTCCCTTCATGCCACAATTTTTGGGAAGGAGATGATGTCTGGCTATGGAACCCCAAACCCAGAAACCCTATAAAAAAGGAATTCAAAACATTTATTTCATTTATATCAAGGGCCGTATTGCATTGAAAGGGAATGTGGGGATAATGCTTTCTTGCAAAAAGGAACCAATGGGATAAAAGGGTCCTTTAATGCAAGGCAGTTAAAACCATATGAAATGCCAGATGGAGGGAGAAACTAGATAAATCTGAGCTGGACAGACAGAACATGACAACAGGAATATTCAATGAAAAATGACTTAGTACTTTGTATATATTATAGCATAGTTTTTTTTTATTTTATTTTATTCAGTTAAGCAAGCAGTTTTTTTTTTTACATGAAGACAGTGAAATTTTTTTTCCAGTAATATAGCAGAGAGTTAGGGTATTCTAAAATAAATGAAAGTCAAAACAAGGTAGCATGTGGGCAGATCAAAATGAAATTTCTTTTAGATACATCACCAATCCACAAGGTTGTTCTTTAGTTACCTGAACATCAAGTAAAAGATTTTTTAACTTTTTTTAAACATTTTTCATTTTTTTCAGTAAGTTCAGGACAATGAAGCAGATCTGATGCTCAGATCCTTGCTTCACAGCCCATATCCAATCTTCTACCATCTAACTATATTCAAACCCACCTTCATGTACATATATACATAGCTAATAATATGTATATATTTCTTTTGCTTAGTATTCTAAAATAAATCACATCAACACTTATGTATTTTAATCTAAAAATGTTTTTTATTTAATAATATTTTCATGTGTATACGGGCTTAAGTAATAAATCTATATATATTTCAGTGTAGAAGATTGTGAATAAATTAGTAAAGTTTTTGTTATATATAAAATATAATCAAAATCAGATGTGAAACTTATTATTATTTTCATGTGTAATTTTGTAGCCAGAAATGATGCAATCTTGTGAAAAAGTCTCTCAAAAAACAATTACCCGAAAGATCCCCTTAGATAAAATAAAAGATTACGATTTTGTAATAATAAATAAACCCATTAGTGGAAATTTTATCCATGCTAGCTTGTTTTAAAATCATAAGATTTATTTTAAAACAATCATTTGAGAAACTGATAACAAAATTGCATTGTTTCAAAAGTCTTACCAGATAAGAAAATATCCGGTTAAATTATTCCAGATGTACAGTAAATGCTTAAACCACCTCAGGTCCAGCAGTAGTTGCTAAGTTACTTCTACAAAATAAAAGTATATATACTGCTGGATTTGAATACAAAACGGAGAGGAGATCACAAAATTATGATGTTGTTATACATATTCCATGCCAGTTTTGATTCTCACTCAATGTGCCATGAGTAGAAGAAATTTTGCCTTTTCCCTCCATTCTAATATGCTGTTCCCATAAGTAAAGCTCTGCATCCTGTACTGATGAACTTTATATATTTTTCCAGTAAAAATGAAATGCTTACTACCTATAATAATAACACTACCATAGATCTAGTGAAACAATACCGATGGACTGACTCGTAGTGAAATCACTCTTCCAAATAGCAAGGTAAAAAGAACTTTGACCGCTCATAATTCTCAAATCCTGTCTTCTCTGTAATATTTATTATAATTTCTAAATATTAAATGTCTTCAAAATATGTAATTCTTATAACTTTATATAACTAATCACTATTAAGCCTCTTGTAAAATGTTTTGTTTTTTTTCCAAGTGGCAAATAATTCTCATTTAGATTTATGTATTTATATTTTAAAAGAAATGCCAATAATACTAAAATCACTAGCATATAATTTATTTTCGTTTTCCCCACCCATCATAATCAGGTAATTAACTTACAACTTAATCAAAACAAGTCTTATTCGACTTGCCCAGGTGCTAGCAATTTTAGATAAACAAAATAATTATTTTTTATGTTTACTGTAGAAGAACAGATTGACATCGGTTTCGTAAATATTTACCATTTTAAATAATGCACTATCTCTTATTATTAATTTATATTATATATGTAAAACCCATCATAGCTATTACCACCACCCATTTATTGTGTTTTAATTTATATATTTTCATAAGAGCATTCATTAACCAGGATTGAGATTTATTAAATGTGTAGGAAGTTATGAATAATCTTAAGTAACATAATGTAAATGGGGGGAGGATCATCAGATCTTAGTTTTTATATTTAATTAAAATTATTATCCATGTCTATTTAACAAAGAAACCATACCATTATGCTGAGTATTTCACAATTTATGGGCAGTAAATATGTTTAGATAGTCTTTAAAGCTATAGTTATATTATGTTATTAAGCATTGCATGCAGATAGGACACTTCGTTTATGTATATTCGTGCTTCTTTCTCACATGGAGGTATTCGCTAAGTCTAGCCCCATCGTCGTTCTGCATGTCTTAGAAACCAGACTGTAAAACCATCCTGTGGACACACTTGTTTGTATGTACATGCTTTATACGGGAATAGCTTTGGAAAATCCAACCCGATAAAGACATAGCCAACTGCCCTTCGTCTCAATGCTGACCCTGCCTACATTTGCAGAGGAAATTGGTCAACTTCGTTATTAAAATTCATGAAGCGCACTCCAGGACCCATAATTGGACCACCCCAATCTGCCACCATGCATGCACCACCTTTCAGTGTATTATTAGTCGCCTAGAAATAGCCATAAGTCATAATGAGATGATTTCTTTAAACAGACATATTTCCATTAGTTCACTATGCGTATGAATGTAATAAATTTAGTATCATTTATATAATTATTCATTATCCGTCCTGCACATTAATTGTTTACAATATCTGCTTGTAAAATTATTGTCTTGTTAAATCAAGTAAATGCTCTTTTTGTCTCTCTGGGGGTATAATAGTATTGTAGTAATGCATTTCAATAGTGCTAATTCTTTAAGTCACACACATATATTATTGGCATAGCTGCAAATATCATTTTATTGTTAAATATGAATTAAATATATATAATACTTATGAAGCTAATGGTGTTTAAATAACTTGACATAATTGTGTTACTAATCTAATAAATCTTAAATATATATATCAACTCTCAATCCATTGCTTTCTTTTAGTTAAGTTAATACATTAAGTTATTAATTGTGCTCAATTTGACTAGATGATGTCTTCTAAATACATAATTAATATGCTAGGTCATGAGCCTTCATTTGCTCATAAATATAGTTAGTTGTTAAGTCAGTATACCATTAAAAGTTAGTCTAGAGTTTTTTTGTGTCTCCGATGAGTGATGCCGGCGGTGAGAAGTAAATTAAATCGATGTCATCAGGATTGTTGTCCATAATGTTATAGATCTGGGAAATAGGCAAATAGGGCAGAGTTCATGAGTGTTCCTGACCTGTGTATCTTGTGCATGATTGGATTCGAGGTACTTTTGTTTAGAAGCTAGATCTTGTTGTGTGAACATACAAATCCAATCCGACCAGTACAATATATATATATATATATATATATATATATATATATATATTGTACCAGATTGATCTGCAGACTGAACTTACTTACATGTATATATGTTTTGGCTGGTTTCAAACTTCTCCATAATACATTTACAATCTTGTTTACTTATAAATGTTACATGAACGAACTGGCACGTTCGAGCTAAATTGGAAATATTATTGATAGCTTTAACTATCAACAATGGCCCACCTTAACTGCTAGATTCAAACCCCTACTATCCAAACACTTTATTTGTTTCGGAATAAACCCTGGGTGCCATCTAGTCTCAGACTAACATATTTGGTTAGTAGGCTCATAATCCAGCACTCGGAACGATTTCAAAACTAGCCCAGTCTAATTTTAGTCAATAATAAAATATAGTTTAATTAGTGGTGATTGAATTGATAAAAATATTTGTAAAAGAATTGATAAAAAGAGATTGATAAAAAGAATTGACCAACAAATAAAGCTAAGTTTTAAAGACCATTTATTTTAATTAACATTTACTAATTTTAAACATTTTCTAAATCTAATGTAACACATGCACATTTTAATTTAACACACTATAATGTGTATTATGAGGAAGCAAAATAATATTTGACATTGATAAATTATATAACATTCACAAACACGCACATTAATAGTTCATTTTATGCATGCTTATAAAGTTCAAATTACTTGTCTCTGTAGGATTTACAAAATACAGCGGTGGCTACTATATATAAATGAGAATAATAAAATGTTTTACCTAGGATTTTTGGAACGTGGATATTGTTTGTTGTTGGCTGCTTCTGACGGAATATATCTAACCGGTTAGATTTGACATTTCTTGAGGAGATTTGATGCTAACCCGTTTGTTTTATTCTTGGATACATGGCAATGTACTACCTCTATCCATTTAATTTCTATAGTCAAATCATATCCCTAGGGTTCTAATATATATAAAGCAAATTAAGTTAGTCTATTCTGTATTAAATAAATTATTTAATCTTAACTGAAAAGTATGAAGTCAGATTTAAATTTAAAAAAATCAAATACTTTATTACAAAAAAATAAAATTCATGTTAAAAAAAAGTTAATAAATGCTCTCAAATTTTTTTTTCTGTAAATTAAATAGAAAAATTGGTTTTGCAGGATCTAAAAACTAATGCAAATCATTATCAGAAAAAAAATAAGTGTGTGTGTATCAAGACTAATAAATATATGTGTGTGTGCCAAAAATAATATATATAACTTGGATAGATATGTTGCAAAGAACCATGAATATTCTGGTAAGCATAAAATTATGATGAATTATGGCTCAAAATTATTATTGTTTTTTTTCTAACAAAATATTAGTAAGTGAGCTCAATAAGTTATGTTTGGATTGATTAAACACCAGTCTCTGAAGTATATAATAAATAAACACACACATGAATAACAAGTTAATACATCTCAAGACATTATGGGTAATGACAAAATTATCTAGCTCTGTCCCATTCTTATATTCTTCTGTGGCATAAAATTCTAAAAAACAACAACCTCAGATTAACCACATATCTGCATATGGAGAAAATTCTTTGCTCTGTCCTGTTGCTGGATTTATTTTTATCAAGTTTACTTAAAGAAAAGTGTCACATTTATAAATGAGTATGGTTGTTTAATATTTTTAGTTTTCGATAATAAATAAAGTTGAAAAAACATAAAAGAGTATGATGTTGCAAAATATTATTTATAAAATTTAATAATATATTAATTATAATAATACTAACCATAAGTATGTATTTACATTAAAAATAAATTATCAGATTTTCCTAATGTCGCTTTTGCACAAAAACAATATAAGCACACATGACTACTCTAAAATTTTGGTATTTGCATCATACAAAAATTTGTAATCAAAAAAAAAAATAATAATAATAATACCTTCATTCCATAATCAACAATTTCATTTTTAACTTAAGAACCAAAGAAAAATCCTTTTTTATATTAAAAAAAGAAGAAAAACTTGTTACTACATATAAATAAGTTTTTTTAAAAAAATACCCAACTTATTCTTTTATGTGATTATAATAAAGAGTCTATTTTTTTTTAGCTAATGTTCATTAATGATGGCAAGAACAATGCACCATATAGTATCCCAGTGTCTATATAAATTCTGAGTATATAATTGGCATATCTTAAAATTCCATGTTTTAATGACTTAAAGAGATAGATTTCTATAATTTATTAAAATTGGTAAAAAACATTAAAAGTTGAAAGAAAAACAACTAATCATTGTCACAACTCATTCAAATCTTTGAAAAATTTGTTAAGTTGTTGGTAATTTATCTTGTTTTGAATCTGTTGGAGTGTGAGGATTGCTAGATAATATTTTAGTCTAAGTATTATTGGCAATGTAATTTTGACCTCTGACCCAAAAACATTTACCCTCCTTTTTTTTTTTCTTGATTGCCTGATATCAACAAAAATTATAATAATGCAAAAAGAAAAAGAACCTATTTGTAAAAATTTCAAGTAAATGTACAATTATTGTTTTATATCACTATTTCAAGCAACTGATATAAACAAAAAAATATAATTACCTTAGAATACAACCTTGAAGCATGTGTGAAACTTTAAAGTGGTGTTCTATAAAAACTTTCATACTTTTCAATATTCTGAATTGCCTTATTGATGTATTTTGCATACCGAATAATTTTAAATAATAATTATTCAAACATTTCAAATGTAAACTGTTACCTTTACAAAAAGAAAACTACTCAATGTATTTGAAATTGCAAAATTTTCCATTCTCCATCAATGTTTAAGTATTATATATATATATATATATATATATATATATATATATATATATATATATATATATATATATATATATATATATATATAAATATATATAATATAAGAATATGTGCCTATATGCAACAGTGGGGACCTCTACAAATCTTTAACACAAGATTAACAACTTTAAAAGAAAAGTGTGGCCTTATCTTCAACCTATTTTTTAATTATATAGGTAAATTTAAAACATTTTGATTTGACAGTGTATACCTATTAACTACTCCACTGATTAAGTCCACAATTTCTATACAAGCTAATGTATGCAAAATCTTGCTAATTATAAGAGCTTCACATTGACTCACTGTAAATTGAAAGATTTCACATACATTAGCTTGTATAGAAATTGTGGACTTAATCAGTGAAGTAGTTAATAGCTTGACATTTTTAAATCAAAATGCTTTAGATTTGCCTATATAATTAAAAAGTAGGTTGAAGATAAGAGTGGTCACTCTTGTATTTTACAGTCATTAATCTTGTGTTAAAGATTTATAGATGTCCCTATAGGCAATGAGTTTGTGTTTAACAAATTATTAATTACAACTTTAAATCAATTTTTAAGATATTGTTATTATTGTTTTACTTTTAAATAAAAATAAACTATCAAAAAAATAGATCAATTATAATGTAGGCACATGATTTTTGTTATTATTGATTTAAATACATTATTGCAAAATTCTAACACTTTAAACATCATTCTAAATATGATTATATGAAATCACAGTCAACACTTAAACAATAACAATTTAAATCTATTGTCAAGGCAGCCACTTATTAACAATAAATGTGGATACACACCTTTAGCTATGACATAATATGTTTATATAGACACCAAAGATTGCAACTTGACTAAAAAAGTGTGATTATTAATTAATTCAAATGCGTTTAAATACACTTCATTAAATAGGCAAATACAATCAATTTTGAAAGCAGACTAACTAATAGTCAATTCTAACTGAAATTCCACTGAAACTATGTATTATTTACATAATAAAGTTAATAATATTCAAAGGCTGGATAGGTTACAAATGTAAATACGTGAAAGCTAACAAACAACAACCTCAATTTGTAATCAATCCAACCTCATTTTACAATAAAAGTGGATACCCATCTTTATCTGATGTCCATCATGTGTATATAAACTCTAAAGATTGCAATATTCTAAATATGTACAAATATAAATTAATTGTCCACATACACATACCATTTATATGTATATGTAAAATGTATTAAAATGTAATGTATTTTAGATAGAAATATTTATTTTCTTAGATTTGATTTTTAGTGCAAAGAAAATAAAATATTAATACTTTATCTGAAATCAAAATTGATTAAAGTCATTTAATAATATTAACTATATCCAAACGGATATAAAACAATGTTTTATATTGTCATTGATACGATGTTTCTAATGTAAGAATTATATTTATAATCGTCTTTATTTTTACTAAGCTAAAGATTTTTTTTTATTTATGAATACAAGCCATGCAACATCATTCGCTTCAATTTAAAAAAAGCTTATTTCAACTATTTTAAGTATAAAGTCAATATCACACACACACACACACATATATATATATATATATAAACCTATTTCAGTCTTAACTAGTAATAAGAAAAAAATATTCACAAGAAAACAATAGTCAGCCACTTCAAAATTTTATATAATCTATCTCTACAAGACTAATTAAAATCAATCTCTAATCAAAAAATAATAATACATATTTTTACACATAACTAAAAATGTTTTAATGCGGACAAAATTATTTAAATCAATATATAGAAAACAAAATAACATGAATAAAAGCTATCTACATGCAACTAATATATACATTTATACAAATCTTTCTTTTTGTAAAATAAAGTGAAATAAAATATTATAAGTTATTTAATACATGACGAACCATAAATCATAGGCTTCTAGCATTTTATAATCCCTTGGATATTTTCTGAAGTTTCAATCATGAATGCAATTTTCCTCTATCTTTAACCTTATAGGGTCTGTTATATTCCAATTGTCTTTTGGTTATTGAGAGACTTGTATATATGCATATCTTCAATTATGATTAAGTTTTCCTGATATTTTTTTCAATTATCATGTTCTAATTCTTTCTCTATAACCAGCATTGGGGTTTTTGCTAACATGGGATTATCATAACTAAAATGTGGATGAGTTGGGGTAGTAAATTTATTTTGAGTTGAATTGTCTTATCCCTTAATGTTCCATCCAATTTTTCTTCTCAAATTGATTGAAAGCAGTATCATTGTTGGTCAGCATCAACTGAGGTTTTTTTAATCAGTGGATATAGTAAAATGTGCATCAGTTCAATAACATTCTGGGCATTGGATCTTTGCTACTAAATATACCAAAACGTATTTCAAGAACACTTTGTGTGGTATTAGTTTAAATTTATATGCATGGTAAGATGAAAGAGGTCCAATATTAACTGTATAAGATTAATTGAGGTATTCTTATAGCTTCTCCTGTACTTTCTTTGCATTTTTCTTTTTATATTCATATGTATATTACTTTATTATAACTCTTCTCTTATATACCTAAATGCAATTTTATATATATAATTACTCCTTTATTTTTTAACAGTTTTGACTGTCCTGCAGTCTTCATCAGAGCTTTTATAACTTTTTTAATTCTTTTTACATTTAAGTGTACAAGAGAAGAGTTATAATAAAGTAATATTAATTGAGGTATTTAGCTTTTATGAATATTTTATATAAGTTTAATAGTTTTGAATAATGCCAAACATTAAAGGCCAGAAAAACAGTCTGAGAATTATATGTTTTCTTTTTTGTAGGTTTATAATGTCCATATAAAGAGGGTATGTAATAAGTTAATCTTTATTTCAAATGAACAGAAATAATGACTCTCTATGATTCACCAGCTTCCTTCTTATAGTCCATTTGATTACTTGTAATAATGTATTATTTTATTAATAATTTGACTATTGACATTTACAAATTCTGACACTTTGAATTAACCTATAATAATAAGGTTCAATTTTGAATACTGTAGTTATATTTATATGTTTTGAATCATTTCTACAAAGCTACCAACTACCAATGATTAAGAAATTTGATATAATATATAAATCTTCTATGTATGGATTCTGAGATTGTAAATTAATGAAATTTCAACTATGTATATCAACAATTGTGTAATTTTGCCTTTACAATATTGTATGCTGTAAATAAATTGTTGCAGAAATATACACTGGCATATTAAACACTCATTATTTAAATAACAAAGGTTAAAAATTGTAAATTCTTGTCTTCAGTTACTATGACTATTTAAGACACAAAAGAAACTATCATATTTCTTGAAAAAACACTACTGCAAGATTTTTTTCCATCATTAAATAATGTAATGCTGCTTTCCTCAGTAGCCTACTTAAAAATGTAAAAGGTTGCAGTTTCAAATGTGTATGTAATTGGACAATATATCTCAATCCATAATCACTACTGTTAGTTTGAATATAAGTGTTTGGTGGAATTTTAGAGTGAGATAACTTCTATATGAAATTATTTGTAGTATTACTAAACTCAGATTAAAGTTTCTTGTAACATTTTCATTTTTTATTTTTAAACAATTAACAATAAATGGATGATATTATATGAGAAGTTGATAGAATGGTTTATGAACATTATAAATGCTGAAGAAGGAGTGTATTTGTTTTCTTTATTTTTTGGGATATGAAACTATCATATCACACCTATTTTATTTGTTTGAAATGTAATATCTTAAATTTACTACATTATGCTCCTAAAAATTATTTCCTCTCCAGCAATTATACTTTCCTTTATGTTAATTTTATGTTTTCCTCATAAAAATCAGTGAATAAAATCCTTAATTGTTGTAAACATTTGAGCATCATTTCAGAAACATTCATAATATTATCCACTTATCCACATACATGACAATAATATTTTTAATCTTTTCAGATAAATCATAGCTAAAACATTAAATTAAAACAAAATTAATATTTATCAATATCAATCACATCTTTTGAAAAACATAGAAATTGTCTCCATAGTGAAATCTGATATACTGATCTTCGTGGTGCAAAAATTTTTGCCAATAACTAGCAGTCAAATCTACCATTTGTAATTTTAATTTAATGCCAAATTCAATGGAAATCTTTGGATGCATAATAAATTTTCTGACTGATAAGAAATATGGTGGCTGAAGTCACATTTTTTCCCAATGTATTATGTGTTTATTTTCATCACCAATGACACGATCATACCAGGTCAAAAAAGCTGAACACAAAATTTATACATGAATTAGTCCTGACATAATGTCCCTGGCATGCTTAATAAATAGTGAATTAAATTGCATATTTGTTCATATTTTTAATAAATAATTTGACCTTTCATCTATTAGGTAACATAATTTAAAATTGAGAAAGTGGTAAGGTAGTAATAGATGGGTCTGATTTTTTTATTTTACTAAATAAAATGTCCACAATGATCGATACATGACTACTTCTAAGAAAATTTTTGATTAGACTGTCTTCAAATGTAATATTAATTTTAGAATAACAATTTATTATAAATTGAATTATTAAATGGCTAGGGTTCAAATTTTTCCAGATTAAATTTCATAAAATTGAAGTTTTTTTGTTAATTTGTTTTCCTCACATGAGTCTTAGGCCTCTGCAATGAGGAACATTCCAATAAAGTTCCTGTCATTTAATGGATAAACATTAATCTAGCTGTGGATATTTTAACTGACTAGTTTCATATAAATTTAATATAGTATCTTCCAGAAGTCAAATTAGTGATTCTGTATGGCCTGAAATTATTTTTCCCATAATTTGGATAATTAGTATACAGGGTATATTTTTTTTAGAAAAGTGAAATATCATCCTCTGGTGAGCATTATTCTCATAATCTACCTTTGTCTATTGGGGAATTTATGTTTGTCATTGATAGTGAAGAGATTCTTTCTAAAATTTATGAATGGTATTTAATAATTGTTTACTGGCTTCTCTTGGTCCTAAAAGATCTTTTGATATGTGATGATGTTCTCAGAGTTGGGAAATATGCCACTGTAGATTCATTCTAATATTCCATACAATCTGTTCTTCTGATAATGGAAAAGCAGTTAACATCTTCTATATAGAACTTTGGTGCTAGAAAAATTGATTATAATATTGTTTACTGACATTATAAATTTAGTGCATGGTTTGATGCATATGCAATCCTACCTATCCTCAATTAGGGCATGCTTTTTATCACCATATGTCTGAGGTTTAAAAACAGAAATAATCTTAGGTTAATGTATATAAATAGTTGTCATAATGGCTAGTTTCTGTTATTCGTCCAAATTAATTAGGGTCTTTTGTGAAGAAAGTAAAAAAAAAATACAAGAAAACTTACTAATAAAATATTTATCTCTAAATAAAATATTACTTTATTAAGAATACAATTTAATTCATTTTTCTTTTTTGTAATATTCTAAGATAGATATAAATATAGTGGATAGTAAAAAGAAAAGAAAACTTATTTTTGTTAATGTAAGAGGAAGGTTTCCATTTATGTTTATACAATACAAAGTTATTTTTTTCTTTGCATATACATAATATTATCCCGTTTATAAAATCTGTAATATTTATAAGCATTTTATTGATATTTTTTATAGTGTAATGTCGATAAACATTAATTGAGTTTTTCCTTTTAATGATT
This sequence comes from Epiperipatus broadwayi, assembly GCA_028023455.1. NCBI lineage: Eukaryota > Metazoa > Onychophora > Udeonychophora > Euonychophora > Peripatidae > Epiperipatus > Epiperipatus broadwayi. The sequence continues at coordinate 1,474,834 of JAQFVV010000226.1, forward strand.
TAAATTTATTTTTTAAAATAAATAACTATTATAACATAAATTAATAACTGTATTTACTTTATATATATATATATATATATATATATATAGTAAAGTAAATACATATATATATATATATATATATATATATATATATATCATATATATCAACAATGTTTACTTTTTAATTTTATATCATTGGCTTATGTAAGCAAACGATCATATCATAAGTTTCTTGGAAGATCATGAAACATTTGAAAACAGTCCATGCATCTATTCCATTATATTCAGTTACTATAAGTTTAGTGTTATATTTTGAATATTGATTAATTGTTTGCTGTTTTTGTATTTATTAAGAAATTTTTAAAGTTTGACATTTATTTTTGCTTAGTAGAATCTATAACAACTTTGGCAACAGTTTCTCATGGATGCACTGAATTAGTTTCCTAAGTAAATTTCAAATACATTTAAAGGTCGTTAATACGAATAATCCCAAAAGTTGTCCTTATAACACTGGAGTTTATTAAAAATAAATTTGTGTTTTTAATGAGTATGCATTTACACACACATACACACATATATATATATATATATCAAATTTGATTAGTCTTTATATTATAAACTAAATTATTTTTGCAGTATAATTTCATTGCCAATGCCAACAGAAAATTTAAGCAAATCAATTAATATTTAAACAAATGTATCACCTTGTATTAAATAAATAGAAAAATAAATACATTTTGTCCAGTTAAAATTTTTAATTATAAATTAAACAGTAATATTATATGAGTTAAATTAATTTTGTATAATAAACTTTAAAAAGAAATTAAAATTTAATTTTGGTTTCTCTTTCAGATGTTGGTTTGATCTATTTTATTTGCTATAATTTGTAATTCATGGCTCTAATTAATTTTCTTTTAGCCACATAAGAATTTCTTGTTGGCCATTTCTATAATTTGCTTCAACAGAATATAGTCTGCTACTAATTAATATGTTCTTATTTAAAGTTAATTAAATGGTAGGCAAATTACAAAAACAATCAGTTTTTCTTTAAATTGCTACTATACCAAATAGTCAATTGAAGTTACTTGTACAATAATCAAACATAAGGGGTATACACTTTTCACAGAATTAATACACTTTTCTAAGAGCTGGATTTAATATCTTAGACAACATGCAAAATGTATATCTGTAACATTGGACTATTCTATGTTAATAGTGTATTATTTTTGTACTTACATATGTATGTTGATTTCAGTTTTTATATACATTGCCTTAAATGCCTTATGGATTTCTAAAAGACCCTAACTGCTTTTAAATCACAGAGAATTACAATATATTTTTGAATTTCATGTATGGCAAATGATAGAGCAATCAATATTGGGCTTTGAAATCAACAACAGAAGCATTAATGATTATGATCTATTTATTGCGACAAACTTGATTATAGTGTAAACTTTAAGCTATGTATTTTATGTATTTATAAATACTAATAAATAGCACTTGTCAGTTTTTAAAAACAGAGTTTAAAATCTGGTTTTGGATAGTAGAATTAAATTGAAACACATAATAATATTTTATGTTTAACAACACTATAAATATTCAATCTAATATTAACTCATCTACGTACTTTGGCTTCATTCACAACCTTCTTTGCGATTTAGAGATATAAGTATAGGTGCTGAAGAATATTGCTAGGACAATCAAAATTTGTCAAAGACAGTTGTAAATAAAACAGTGTGAAACAGTAATGAAGTCTATAGATGATTAAATATTATATTATATTGTGATGATCGCACATACTGCGATCACACATGTATATATTTAATATTAAACAATATTAAATATTGTAGTTTTCTTTTCGAAATAAAAAAAATAAAATAAAATAAATAAAAGAATTAAGTTAATGAGGAAAGAAAATGTCGTAATTAATTATTGTAATGAAATAAAAAAGAGGGAAATAGAATCGAACAAGATTCTTATCTTTTACCCTCCAAAGTATATATTTTGAAAAATATAAAAAGTAAAGTTAGAAAATATTGAAATTGTATATTTGGTTTAAAATCAACAGTGAGAAAGGGAATATAAACGAAATAAAAACTTAAAATGATTTATAAAAAAAGTAAAAATTGAAGTTTAAATAAGATTAGAAATAGAATTTAAAATGTGACAAAAGATAAAGACCTATTCTAAAAAAGTACACATTTTGACAAAAACAAAATGCATGGGTGAAAGTATGTATAAAGAGATCAATGTTTAATGTATGTCAAATGAAAATAATTTTATTAAAAAAAGAAAAGAAAATAAATAATATATAAATGTAAAATATTGCTATGAAATTGTATTAAAAAGTTAAATTTGTATAAGTTGTTGAAGGCGTCATAAAGTGAAAGATGTGAAAGAAAAGCTGCAAACAAATAGATCAAGATAATGAAAGAATTTGAAAAAAAAAAAACATTAATTAATTAATTCAAAAGTTCACATAGAGACTTTAGTGAGGACACTGCTCTGATAAGAAATTGATGAGAATATAGTAGAAAGCAAACATAGAAATCCTTTAAATTTTGCAAAGAAAAAAACCCAGAAAGCTGAGTATAAAGACCTCGATATAGAATAGTGAACATTGTGTGAACATGAAAATAATCTACAACATAACTGAAGCTTCAACAATGTGTGGTTAAGGGTCATCACAATCAGTGGCTGATTCAGACCCACCGTGCTCATATGGTTACCTCGCCATGTAACAACTGCCAGTGTAGTGTTTGCCTGATGATCTGCATGCTATGACCTTGATGTCTTAGTATGGAGAAGTCATGACAAACATAAGAAGAGATTCCACAAACCAAATCCAAGCCTATGAGCGACCATCTCTGCAAAAGAAGTGGAGGAATTCCACATAACAGTCAACAGGACATTACCTCACGTCAGAGAAGAAGAAAAACCTAAGTAAATTGCATAACTCACCTACATAGAACACATGTGCACATACTTTTGATTTAAAGCAATTGCAAATTCCAGATATTAATGAGATAGACACTAATTAGACTATTTCTAATACTGGGAATGATGACTATAAAAGGATAATTTATTGTAATAAATTATAATCATTTATAGGATTTAACCCATACATTTAATCATAGCATTATATCTGAATGAGTATTTTTATTGTATGTAAATATTTTGATTTCTTTTTTGTTATTTATTTATTATATTAAATGTTCCTTAATTATTTTGTCTGTTCCATCTCGTTTCTTTGCCATTTCAAATAGTTAATATACCCGGAGAGATTTGGGTTAGAATTATTACTCCATTTTGAGTTTGGGTTAGAATTATTACTCCATTTTGAGTGCTAAGTAACATGTGTGGCTAGTTGTATGTTATTTCTGATCCCATTAAATTTATAATTTATCCAAGCACTGTAATTCTTTAATAATTACAGCAGTCATGAGATGTTTGACTGGGAAAGATAACCTGGGGCAATATCTGTATGGTCCCAGGTTCGGTCAAGTACGGATATGAATTTGTTTATACCTATATGTTCTCTTTGATTGCGTTAATGGATGGTGGATGATTTGAATTTAAGAATCCCTATTATATGTAAAAAAAGGAATGTCGGTCAATCTTTTCCATTCCATTACATTTTAAGAGCTAGTCCAGGATTTTATTACTGTGCAATTGGAAATCACGGGTAAATTTTGTAAAATAAAGTAAATATTTAATATATATATATATATATATATCAAATTAGTTTAATAAATAAGAGTGGTGATGAGCGAAGATGAGGGATAAATTTTTTTGAGCTTTGTAATACTTTATATATGTATTTTGACATCAAATGTGTAGAAAGAATAGAAAAAAGAGGGAAATTTTAATATCAAAAAAGATTTTGGAGTTTCGTGTGATGTATTCAATGTAAGAAAAGAAGTATTCGATATAATTGTAATGATCAAAGATAGATTATCTAGATGTAATTGCTATTAATGAAGTATAAATTGTTTAAGTCCTGTAGAATAAAATAAAGTTTCAGGAAGGTTTAATTATAAATAATAAAAATAGTCACGTATGTAAGTTAAGTGAAGGAAATATATATATATGATTCTAAAATAGTCACGTATTTCAGTTAAGTTAAAAAAATAAATGTATGTATAATTTTATTGCCATAACAATAAAGTGATTAATAAAGTACAAACAGAATTTTAAATAGCCTTAACAATAAAGTGATCAATAAATGATACACTTAGTATTAAAGTATGTCAGAAATGTGGATTAGTGGAAATACAGTTAAAATAAATGAATTTATATGTATCGTTAACAGAGAGGAATAAAGTATAGTGTTTAAATCAAGTTAAAATATGAAAAATATATAAGTGCATCATTTAGTTTAAAAGAATAATTAAGAGTTTAACATACAGGCAGTCATCAAAGTAAGGCAGGCAGTCAAAATGAATCTAGGGCAGGTAGACAAACTGGTAAACCAGAGCAAGTGTGTTTGGATTGGCTAGCATTCTAAATGCTAATAATTGTATAATAAAGAAACAAATATCATATCAAAATAGAAAAAAAAAAGCAGTAGAGAAAAAAAAAATATCAAGAAGGATTAAGTAAAAATTATATCTATGCATACAAGGTCCCAAACGAAAATGGACCATCAAGTAAATAAAGTAAGAGAAGTGAATGAAGATAAGGAGAAAGAATCAGAGGATAATACCCAAATGGAAGTAAAAGATAAAATAGACTTGAGTGATGTAATGAATATGCTCATGCAAATGAGAATGGAACAACAGCAGTTTACAAAGGAATGCTAGGACAGGGAAGAAAGAATGATGAAAGAATGGGGCATGAAGTTAGCAATGGAGAGTAACAAAAGAATTGCTGAAACCATAGAAGAAATGAGGAGTAACTTCACCAAGCAATCAGATACAAAGGATACAGGGAATGGAGAGAACAGGGAAATCCAGTTGAATGAACCAAGAAGCATAGAATGATATGAGGGTGAGGAACTAGATAGGGCAGAGAGTGTAGATATAAATTCAGCAGAGTGTGATCTGAGAGTGGGCATAGGGCAGAATGAAGTGGAATTTAGGAAGTTAGATAAAGAGGAGGAATTTGAACTGATAAGATTAGAAAATAATAGGAATCTGGAGAATATGCAGTGGGACATAAGTCAAGTAGGGAGAGTAGTGGAAAGGTTAGAGTGTAAATTTGAAGAGAGGATAAAGTCAGTTAGTAACAGTGCCAAAACAGAAATAAAAGGCATCAAACCAAGAGCCACTGCAGGATATATAACCTGGCCTACGGAAATCACATAGATAATCATATCGGGTTCCACCAGTTCTTAAAATTACAAGTCTTCTCTGGACACCCAGGAGAGAGCCCTATGGTGCACTTGGGAATCCTCGAAAGATATTTTGAAGTTCAGCAGGATGAATGAGGAGGCTAAGATAGTGGTTGCCTGCAGTCATTCGCAGGGTGAATCACAAGTGTGGTGGAACTCACTGTTCCATAATCCCACAACATTTGCAGAATATCATAAAGCTTTAATGACCAGTTATTTGGAGTGAGAAACTCCCAAGAAAACATGTTGCATCAGATAGCGCAGAAGAAATAGAGACCAGGGGAATCATTGACAACCTTCTTTCACCATCAAGTGGCCAAGTGATGGATGATGACATCAAATCCATTATCTGAAATGCAAATAATTCAGATGATTAGGCATGGTTTCTCAAGAGACACTGAACAGATACTGATTAGTACAGAGAGGAAGACAGTGGATTGGATTGCTGTGTTGATAAAAGCATTGGATAGCACCAGGCCTGACAAGAGGGATGAGGGATATAAATATAGACTGCCTCCAAAGGAACCACTTGTAATTAAAAATGGTTGGGATCCTAATAAAGGTCATTGTGATCCTAATAAAGGTCAATGGGAAGAAAACATAGGGAATTTTATGGAGCAGAACCCAAAAGTGCAGGGAGATGGATGACATCAAGTGGAGACTGAATGAAAGCATCCATATAAATGGACAGAGGATAGAGATTATAGGGATCAAAATCTGCATCCCAGAGGAAGCAGATATGAGTTCACCAGGATGAGACTACCTCTAGATAAAACATAATTACAATTATAAAGAACAGTCAGATTCACTGGTACAATATTGGAATAGGACTGGATTAAGCTTAATAAAAAATGGACTTATAATAATAGGAAAAAATAATAATAATGATAATATAAGGGAAGAATGAGCCATTAAATGGCCAAACAGTTTGCAAGGAATACTTTACCCAAATTGAGACAAACCATCATATAGAGAGAGGAGTGAATGAGATCATCGATAGAGGCAGGAGGTATGTAGGGGTAGATATTTTAGTAGAGATCTTAGCACTATATGGTAAGCCATCTCTTATATATTCAGGCATGAGTTCTGTGGTAAACCAGATGTTATTAGATAGGAAAGACAGGGACAGCAATCCTCTTTTCATATAAAGACTCACTGGATTGAAAATTGCCAATTAGATATTTAATAAATATCATGAGTCAGGGAAATATAAACCAATGTATGGAGAAAGAACCTCTTATATAATGAGTTGTCAGTAAATATTCTGAACTCATGGATGAGCTGAATAAGAAATTCCAGTCATTAAACCTACCTCGGTATAGTAGTCAGAGTTGTCACTTAGAAGGATATAAGTTGTGAAATGTGGGGTATGAACAGGTTAAATCAGGTCACAGAGATATCCTGTAAACTTGAACCTGTATATACAGACAGGGAGCAGAAGTCAACTTGCATATTGTTTGTATAAGCATGATTAAAACAGTTTGGTAATGCTGATTCGATCATTAAAAAAGGGTAATGTATTGGCCTGGTCACCTCTCTAAGAATAGTCTCATCATCACTTAACCAAGATTAGGAATACATGGATATGAGAGGTTCATAATAACAATAGTTAAGTTAAGAAATGCATAGCTTTCAATCCATCAAAAATATTTTTTTAACTTTTTAAAGGAGGAAACAGTGTAATGTGATGATCACACATACTCTGATTACCATATGTATATATTTAATATTAAACAATATTCAATATTGTAGTTTTATTTTCGAAATATAGAAAACAAAACAAATAAATAAAAGAATTAAGCCAATGAGGAAAGAAAATGTCATAATTAATTACCATAATGAAATAAAGGAGAGGGAAATGGAATCAAACAAGTTTTTTTATCTTTTACCCTCCAAAGTTTATATTTTGAAAAATATAAGAAGTAAAGTTAAAAAATATTGAAATCATATATTTGGTTTAAAATCAACAGTGAGATGGGGAATATAAACGAAATAGGAACTTAAAATGATTTATAAAAAAAACTAAAAATTGAGGAGTTTAAATAAGATTAGAAATAGAATTTAAAATGTGACAAAAGATAAAAATCTATTCTAAAAAAGTACACATTTTGATGAAAATGAAATGCATGGGTGAAAGTATGTATAAAAAGAGCAATGTTTAATGCCTGTCAAATGAAAATAATTTTATTTAAAAAAAGGAAAGAAAATAAATAATATACAAATTTACTTTTGTTGAAGGCATCATAAAGTGAAAGGTGTGAAAGAAAAGCTACAAACAAAAAGATCAAGATAATGAAAGAATTTGGAAAAAGACATTTATTAATTAATTCAAGAGTTCACATAAAGACTTTAGTGAGGACACTGCTCTGATAATAAGTGGATGAGAATATAGTAGGAAGCAGACATGAAAATCCTTTAAATTTTGCAAAGAAAAAACCCAGAAAGCTGAGTATAAGGACCTTGATGAAGAATACTGAACATTGTATGAACATGAAAATAATGTACAACATAACTGAAGCTTCAAGGATGTGTGGCTAAGGGCCGGTGGCCGATTCAGACCCACTATGCTTGTATGGTCACCTTGCCATGTAACAACTTCCAGTGTAGCACCTGACTGATGATCTGCCTGCCATGCTCTTGATGTCTTAGTACGGAGAAGTCACTACAAACATCAGAAGAGATTCTACAAACCGGATCCAAGACTAAGAGTGACTGTCTCTGCAAAAGAAATGGAGGAATTCCACTTGATGGTCAACAGGACATTCACTCATGTCAGAGAAGAAGAAGAACCTAGGTAAATTGCATAACGCACCTATATAGAACACATGTGCACATACTTTTGATTTAATGTAATTGCAAATTCCAGGTATTAATGAGATAGACGCTAATTAGACTTTTTCTAATACTGGGAATGATGTCTGTAAAAGGATAATTTATTGTAATAAATTATAATTATTTATAGGATTTAACCCAAACACTTAATCGTAGCATTATATCTGAATGAGTTTTTTTTTATTGTATGTAAATATTTTAATTGATTTTTTTTTGTTATTTATTTATTATATTAAATGTTCTGTAATTATTGTGTCTGTTCCATCTCGTTTCTTTGCCATTTCAAATAGTTAACTTACCCGGAGAATTTTGGGTTAGAATTATTACTCCATTTTGAGTACTAAATAACACATGAGGCTAGTTGTATGGCATTGCTGATCCCATTAAATTTATAAATTATCCAAGCACTGTAATTCTTTAATAATTACAGCAGTCGACAGACGTTTGACCAGGAAAGATAACCTGGGGCCATATCCATATGGTCCCAGGTTCGGTCAAGTATGGATATGAATTTGTTTATATCTATATGTTCTCTTTGCTTGTGGTAATGGATGGTGGATGATTTGAATTTAAGAATCCATATTATATGTAAATAAAAAAGAACATCCATCAATCTTTTCAATTCCGTTACAATATGGATTTGGCAATGCAATGAGAAAGATATAGTAATTAAATATTCAATCTGTTATGAATGCAGACTCAAAATATAAAATATATCAATTCTTTTATCTAGATTAAAGTCTTAAACTAGAAAAAAGTATATATTTCCACTTATTATTTGAATAATTTTCACTTTCATTTTTGTTATATTAATCACAGATTGAAGATCCTTGCTGTTTATAAGCAGGGACAATATTTATGTGATTTATATCTATGAAGAATCTAGTTTTATGTAAAACCAAATTTATTATTTGATTAAAACATTAAACTTGAAATACTACCTCACACCCAAGCATATTGGAGTATTACTAATTGTCATGAGAAAGGTAAAGGCTCCCATGCAAATTTGCTAACATTTTCTATTATAGTTTTCTTGTGCCAGGATAAATACTGACTAACGACATTGGCTATTATGCTTATTTGTATACCAGTAGACTATTTTTTTTATTACAAGCAAAATTAGAAAGCTTATCTTAATACTCATTCAATGTAAATTAATTTATTAATGATTATTTTATTAATGCAACATTTTTCATTATTAAAGAGTAATTCCATAGATAAAACTAACAATAAAATATTTGTGTGATTTAGACCAAAATGATTATTATAAACAAGTAAAAGGTTTGGAGTATTTTCAAAAAGATTGGAAATAAAATAAGACCTGCTATTGTTATTGTAATAAAATGTTGAATTGCCTGGAACATCTATGACCAATCTATTAATTAGTAGAAAAGCAATTTATAAAAGAATAATTGATGTGAAAACAGAAATGCTTATTAAACCCTGGGCTCTTCTTCATGCTACAAAATGAGGCAGTATTTTTTTATTTTGTTAAAGAAACATTTTAGAAGTTATTTTAGAAAACTTTTTAAATAGATTGGATTGCCCATGCTTAACAGTAAAACAAACTTATTCATAAGACAGTATTTGCAACATTGGGAATAATTTTTGAACAAATAATAACTCTTGATTAAAGGTTTTCATTATGTGCTTAAATACAATTTTTAAAATAGTCTACTATAAGTGAAATGAACATAAAGAAAGAGAAAAAAATCTACAATATTAGATGAGTAAATTGAATAGTTGAATATCAACATACATTATTTTGTAGAAAATTTATTTAGACAATTCCAATTGAAAGAAAACATAATTTTTCAGACACTAAAAAGTATTCTCAATAAAGTTCTCAGATTAGAAAAAATAAAAAAAATATGAAAAAAAATCTCTAGTAAGTATTAGCATCTTTTATATATATATATATATATATATATATATATATTTTTATTAAAATATAAAAATTAAATAAAATAAAACATAAACAAAAATGAGTTTAGTTTTATTTTATATCAAAAAAAAGAATTATTAACCATTGGCTATTAAACAAAAGATCAGATGAGTTACAACAATACATTGATAAATGAAATATACCTGATATAGCTATAATAGTAAATAAATATTAAAATGATGAGTAGGAATAAACTAAACATATTTCTATAATTAGATTTCTCAAGATATCACAATATCAATAATTATAAAATTATTAAGAACAAACTACTATAGCTCAGGTATATGGAAATCAAGTCGGTGAGTACACTGGTAGCTCAATCAAATATATCTTAATATATGCAACTATAGATTTTACTGACTCTTATCTTTTTATCTCAATCTGTGTAAGGAACAACAAGTGAATATGGTCTAACCGGTGCCACTAGGTTAGCTAAACCTAGACAAAGTTATATTTGCAACTCTTTCATTTACCATTTGAATTTGGTATTATTTCTTACTAAATGTATGTTTTTTTTAGACCCATAGCACTGTATGCATAATATTTAAGTAAACACTAGGTAACATAAAACATCTTTAAACTAAAGGGATATTAGCAGAAATCATTTCTTAGATCTTAACATAACAAATGTTTTCAATATTTTTATAATTTACTGCCAGATTATATATTATTTGGGAAACATCTTATAAATAGAATGGGATAGTATAATAACTAAGAAACAATAAATACTATAAACAATATTTATTTATGCTTTAAACATTAAACAGCCATAATAAAATGATAAGACAAGATGATAATGATAATGATAATAGTTTCAACCACACCTTTAGACTACGCTTAATCATAAAACCTAATTGTTACAAAGAAATTCATAATTATTGCTAATTTTAGTATATCTAATTAAATCTTAAATAATCAATATCAACCATTGGTGAATATCAAACGAACTAAAATATTTAACAAAACAATTTAAATTTATTAATTTATTATGAAAAACAAAATTTAAAGAAAAAAAAATTTTTAAAATAAGAGAGAAAATAATATAAACATAATTAATTTTGAATCTTCCCCCTTTCCTGTCAAAAATATATACATAAATTTGGATACTACATTTGCTAACATTTTGGATTCACAAGAAAATATTTCATAAAAAAAAAATATTCACTCTCTTTTTTTTTCCCCTTTCTCTTTCACACACTTACTTCTATAAATAACAGGTAGAGTAGAAGATAAAAAAAAAGTAATAGAACCAGACAAGTAGAAACAAGTTTAAGATTTTCTCCCCCTCCCTTCTCCCTCTGAAAGCATCAACTTAAAACAAAATAATATTTTAATCCCCTATTTTTCTTTCATTCCCACCATTCATAGTCAACAAGCATTATTATACTATTTATGGTTTATCCCCATAATACCAAAAATATTTTAAAACAAAAAAAAAAAAAAAATTCAATTCATCACTTGGTAATAGACAACAAATTTTAGACATAAAAACATATTAAGAAACTGTTTCAATTGACTTGGTGTTTTAAAGTCTAAACAAAATACCACTCTGTTGCTAAAGTTTTACTAAGCCTGATATTAAAGAAAATATATAAATTTATACTAACAGTTCTATCTTTGTAGGACTCCAGTCATTTTATGCTTTTTTCCTTTCTGGTTTGGGATTCCAGTTGTTGTGGCTTGGAACTTATTAACTTTTGTCAGCTCTTTTGTGGATAGTACAGCATTGAACCTAACCTTTTAATTTATTTGATCGCAGCCAGGGTATACCGCGAAGACCTATCCATAGTATTATTATAAAACATTAGTTAACCAACATTATAAGTTGCACAATTTTTAATCACCCTTAAACCTTCAATTTGCGATGTTTATGGATGCGACCCTATGGCCGACCATGTACAAGATAGCGTAATTTGTGGAACCACATAAAATTATGAATATTTTAAATCATCTATATGATTTCTAAGACAGATACTAGTCCAGGTAAAGCTTTGCAATTAATAAACATGAATAATTGGGTTCTTTTTATAATTTAATATATCATTGAGACTCTTATTGTATTGACGAATGAAAATTTAAAAATGTTAGGTAAATATTTAATCATATCATTATTGAATAAATCTGTTCACAAGTTTAATAATTAATTTGTATTTTATACTAGAATCAATTACGCAAAGCCACAAATGGAAAAGTGGTATGAACATTGTATTTACCAAGGAGAGCACAAGAGTATGACAAATATGAAGGCATTAAACATTTTGGCAGCAAAATTCTCTCACTTAAAATATATGAAATGGTTAGGATAATATCTTCTTGCTGGCCAGTTGTAAAATTACAAAAACAAACAACAACTCTAGGTTCCTGAACCAGTGATAATAAAACAGTTACTGTTCTGATGGAAATCAATGAACCAGTGTGGATGTCTGAGCAGTAATATTCTAATTACTGCCATTAAAACGCCGCATGACTGCTGTGCGTAATACTACATTCAAAGTAAATGTGGTTGATCTCACTTAGAAGACAGCAAAAGATATCTGATTACGATCTTACATAATCCAGAAAGAAATGACTACTTTCAGACAACCCACAGAAATAACTTGACAAATAGCCAGCAAAAAGATTTTGTGTTTGCACAAAAGCGGAAACGAAACATGCTTAAAGATTCTTTCTTTCAACTAGGGCAGGGAAAAATAAAGACTAAAAACGCCAATGGGTTTTATAATAGTTATAACAATCAGGTATATACTAAACATGTAAAATACAATCTCTAATGCACCTCTGATAAATGAATTGAAACAAACTTCTTAAAACAAGATTCCAAGACACACTAAATACTAGAAAGAGTACATACAGATAATAAATAATTAAAAAAAAACAATTAATACCATTTTAAAACATATTTATCATTAGATTGAGTGGAGATTTAATTTAACACAATTTATTTACCCAGGCTAGAATAGGAAAAAGTTTAGCTTACAGTAAGGTAGAGTTCTAGTGATTTAGTGACGAGTGTGCACTTTTGATAATACTTCATCTTTCTGGTCCTTTGACAGTGGCAAGGTAGAGGCAGTGTTTATTTTAGAAGTTCATGGCATGACTGAAGGAGAGCTGGCAGGCATGGGTTCATCCTTTGTTCAAATTAGCAAGACATTCTAATGATGGCAAAACTCATAGCAGTAGATTTTGACATCTTGCACAGCAATGAAGTTTGTCAATAATTATTTAAGTTTTTAACAGGAATTAAACATCCGAACAGCTACTCAAAACCACATGACTCCTAGCAGGCAATAATCCAAGTGTCCTTTTCTAAACTCAATCTCCTCTCTCTCTCTCTCTGAAAATTGGCAGGCTATCTTTGCCTCACTACATTTCCCGCGAAAAACTTTCATTAGTGTCCATTCTATATTTCAGGCAGGGCAAATATTAATTTCCCGCTCAATCTAATTTAAGACTTCCAACCAGGAATTATTGAAACAAAAACGACAATGCAATTAAATCTCTGCTTTTAGAATTAACTTTAAAAATAATTACAATAAAAGCAACAGGAATATATAATTAGCAAGCTTGCCTGTTTTTAATCCAATTGATTAAAACAGACGGTGAAAGTAAACTATTTTACAATCAATTTTATAAACAAAGTAGTGAAAGTAACCTATTTTAAAATCAATTTTATAAACATTAAATAATCTATTTTAAAATATAAATGGGTTTGTGTTTTAAATAATAATAAAAAAAAATTGAGCATTAGACATTTAATGAAAAAGAAGTTGTTTTCCCTTTTTAATTTTAGTAATAAAACCATTGAATCGGAAATTAATCAGGCTCAATATATATATATAAACAAAATTAAATCAAATATCCAGACTACAAATAAGATGGAATCATTTGAAAGGCATTACTGAAAGATTTATGACATTAAGGAATGTGTTTTTTCAGTTCTGGATAATATTGATATTTCTAATATGTAGAATGAAGATGAGTGTTTTAAAATCATGTAGTTTTTAAAGTATTATGTCATGCATATTTAGCACGTGCACCTTAATGTTGTGAAATGCCAATTTATTACCAAATAAAGCCATATTTAAATTTCTATTAAATGAATAAAATATTCAAATTTTGGAATGAGTTCCAAATTATTAAATGCATTAGGAGTGTAATTACAAAATAGAAGACAAGTTGGATTAGTAACCCAATTAATATATTTGCAAAATCTATAAAATGCAGTATTTTATCAAAAAAGTCTAGTCTATTTCTATTAGCTTCCATATCTTTATCATTGCAGTATCTAAAAAAATATTGTCTGGAATGTATCCAAATTCATAAATAGAACCAGATTCCATGATGAATTTATCAGAGCCAGAAAAATTATTAATCAGGGCAATGTTCTAAAAAATCTATAAAAAAATGAATTCGAAGACTTTTGGTAAAACCTGAAGATTGATATCAAATCAGAAATCAGTGAAGACACATTTTCAGTCTTTAATTATTTGATACCATGGTAATAATAAAACAATAGTAACTAATCTGTGGTAAAGAACTTGATCTCAGACAATTTTAAGTCTAGAACAAGAAATAAATTAAGTAATTATTCAGCAAATATTTCACTTTTAGAAATTATTTTTCCTGAAAAAAAAAAACCTAAGTGAAGTAATAATTTATAATTTATATTTTGTGTGGAAGTTGGATTTTTTTTTTGTTTGTTTTTATAAAGAGTATATTTTATTTTCTTGTATTTTCTAATTTTATAAACATTGAACAAACTGATTAAAATTTATGGATTTATTTTAATTGTCATTTTGAATTTATTTTATCTGGCATAGAGGATAATTTCTCTTGCAATATTTTTATAGTTCCATAAATATTAGATAAACTAGAAAGTGTATGGGTTTGTACAATTTTAATTTAGTTTTTTTATTTATACGTTGGTTTTGTTTATAGAATATACTTTATTTTATTATATGTTTGTAGTTTTATAAATATTAAATAGACTGAAAAACTTTTAAAATATGTATAATTTTTTTTTATTGCTTTAAGTATATATCTACCTTGTTTTTGTTGTTGGTAAAGTTTAAAACCAGTTTATCTTTTATTTTTCGAGATAGTACAATTTTAAATCACTATTTCATACAAACTGTGTATACCAAGGGTCCTCAGATCTAAAATCAAACAAACACACACAAAACTTTAATTCTTTTTTTATTTTTACTTATTAAAAAATATGTACAAGACCATTTTTTATTTTTTATTATTATTGTTGTTGTTGCTGGTATTATTATTATTATTATTATTATTATTATTATTATTATTATTATTATTATTATTATTATTATTATTATTATTATTATTATTATTATTATTATTATTATTATTATTATTATTATTATTATTATTATTATTATTATTATTATTATGTTTCAAATAAAACTTTATTGCTCATAAGAGTTACATTGTTAAAAATAGATGGTTGAAAACTATATAGCTTTGAAACAAACAGATAGATATTATTGTTACAATTCAAGTGAACTGTTGGGTAGGTTTCTGATAAATGGAAACTTATAAACTGTGTATTTGCTTATGGTTCTATTTTCATTATCTGAGGTTTAGTTCATCAGTGTAAAATAATTTTGATTGAATGAAATATAATTTTGGACTAATCAACACACATATTTGATGTTTAAAAGACTGTTGAAAATAAAATATGTGATAAGAAATGTTCTTGTTCCAGCATTAGTCATTTGGTTGTTTGAGGTTATGGTCTGGCTTGTATTTTTAATAGTGACCATGTTGCAGCAAAATTATCTGGGTGTATAATTTTGGCATCTCTGGTCTTTAGTCATTTGAGCTTATTAGAGAATGTGGCTGAGTGCATTCTGGCATTGTTTCCAAGGCAGAAAGTACATCTGGTACACCACAAAGTATATGAACAAAAAGTTTTTACATGGACTTCCAGTATTGAGCCTTTACTGAGAATTTCTATTAGATTATCAAGTGTGATATGTTATTTTGTCTTTTTATTTTAGTTTTAAAATAATTTAACGCATATGTATACCATTACAATATATATATATATATATATATATATATATATATATTATATATATATATATATATATATATATATATATACTGCAGGTTCATCCATATTAAAAAAAAAATTGATATACCAAGATTTTGACTTGATTACACAAGTCATCTACTGGGTGATAAAAGGTAGAAAGAGAGGTGTAGAGGTAGTACAATCACTGATTTAAAATATATATATATTAAAGTTCCACCAATAGAAAAAATGTTAAGATTTTTTTAAAAATCTTTCCAAATAGAAGGAAGTTTGCATGTATAATCTCACTTATTGATACAACTGGCCTTTTCAGTATCTCAATGGCTTTCCTACTTTTGCCCTGGTAGAGATTATCACATCTGGTTATGATCCTGGTACTAGAAAAATCAATTTTATGACCTGAATCTATAGTATGGAGTGAGAGTGCTGATGATGATGAAAGTTGTTTAACTGCATTAGCATGCTCACCTCTCCTAACACTGATGAGACAATTACTCATTCCTATGTAAAAAACTTTACCATTTTCACATGAGATTTGATAAACACCATGAGATTCAAGAGGGATTGAATCCTTAGGCTTGTTTATTATATTGCTGATCTTTTGAAAAGTAGAAATTGCTGTATTTATATTATAGCATACATAAGCATGCTAATGCAGTTAAACAACATTCATCATCATCAGCACTCTCACTCCATACTATAGATTCAGGTCATAAAATTGTTTTTTTTAATACCAATATTATATCCAGATGTCATAATCTCTACCAGTGTAAAATTAGAAAAGCTGTTGAGATACTTTAAAAGCCAAATTGTATCAGTAAGTAAGATGATAATGCAAACTTCCTTCTATTTGGAAAGATTTTTTAAAAAAACATTCTTAATATTTTTGCTATTGCTGGAACTTTACCTGTTTTTTTTTTCAAATCAGTGGTTGTAGTACCTCTACAACTGTCTTTCTACCTTTTATCACCCAGTAGATGACTTGTGTGATCAAGTGGATATGTTGGTATATCAAAATTTAAAATTTTTTTAACACGGATGAATCCGCAAAATATGTCTTCTATATATGCAACTTGTGAAAATCTTCATATCAACATATATATATATATATATATATATATGTTGATATGCTAATGCCAAATATATATATATATATATATATATATATATATATTTGGCATTAGCATGGGATTTTTATCATCATATTTTCAATGGTATGGATGGCTGAAGATTTGGAGGTTGGAGTAGATTGAAGCCTGTCCATTAAAGTATAAAGATTTGTTTTCTTAATTTAAACAGAGTACTGATTACACTTAGGTGCGGGAGATGATAATCTGAAACAACTGATGAATGCTGGTTTAGCACGAAATTCTCTTGTTGCTGATTATTTACCTTTTCTAAATGTGTGTGGTCATGTGTGTCAGTAATATGAAATAGTGTGAATAGTTGAAAGTTGCTTGAAAGTCTGACTTCAAATCTCCTATATTTAAAACAATTATTGTAAATTTTCAATCATTTTTAACTTTTATAATTAAATTTTGGAAATAAGTACTTTGGCGATTTTTTTGCATTATAGCAATTAATATATCTATAACACAGACTAACCTATTTTTCAAATGTGGTTATATCGAATACATTTTTATCCTAATATATATATATATGTGTGTGTGTGTGTGTGTGTATGTGAGAGAGAGTGTGTGAACCTATATACATTAACAATATGTAAAATTATAAAAAATATATATAATATAAAAGATTTTAAAAATTCTTAATTAAAATGAAACATAACATATCCAAGCATCCTAAGGTTTTGATTCAAACAAAAATCTTGTTTAGCTATTTAAGAGTGACCTATGTTAGTAATTATATTAATTTAGTGATGTCGAATTTATTAACTGAAGTCTTTTTTTTCCTTTTTTTTTACCTAGAATGCTATGTATTGAATAAATCATTACAAAAAAAAATATATCTTATTTGTAAGATTAAATATATGTACATATTTATTTATCTAGCAATGTACTTATTTAGGTGTGACTGAGTATATGTGTTAGAAAATATTTTTAAATAATTCAAAATATTTGAATATTTCATAAATATTAATGACATTATTGAAAAAAAAAATTTCATCAATATAAAAACTCTGACAAATATTTTACAAATATACTACTTTCTGATGTTTTATTCAATTATTTATTATAAAATTGTGATTTTATAGTATATAAATTTTAAAATGTATATTTTTTAATGTATTTACTTCTCATTTTATAAACTTATTAATACTTGTATGTATTTTATGGATTTGAATATATATATATTAAAGGCACTTTTTTATTTCTATTGCATTGTGTGACTTTTATTTCCATTTTTTTATTTACTAAAACTAAAAAAACATGTTAAAACTTGATATTTTATTATGTAAATAAAATTCCGAGCACATTTATTTGAGAATTAATTTAAAAAATACAGAATTTTTTATTTAAAAAATCGATCATAATAAGAATTTAGATTATCAACAAGATAGATAGATAGATAGATAGATAGATAGATAGATAGATAGATAGATAGATAGATAGATAGATAGATAGATAGATAGATAGATAGATAGATAGATAGATAGATAGATAGATAGATAGATAGATAGATAGATAGATAGATAGATAGATAGATAGATAGATAGATAGATAGATAGATAGATAGATAGATAGATAGATAGATGGATGAATGGATGGATGGATAGACAGACAGGCAGACAGTCAGACAGATAGATAGGCAGACAGACAGATAGAAGATGGATAGATAGATAGATGGATAGATAGATAGATAGATAGATAGATAGATAGATAGATAGATAGATAGATAGGTAGATAGATAGATAGATAGATAGATAGATAGATAGATAGATAGATAGATAGATGGATGGATGATGGACGAACGGACAGTCAGACAGACAGATAGATAGATAGATAGATAGATAGATAGATAGATAGATAGATAGATAGATAGATAGATAGATAGATAGATAGATAGATAGATAGATAGATAGATAGATAGATAGATAGATAGATAGATAGATAGATAGATAGACAGATAGATAAACATACACATACACATTTATATTTACATTTATGAATAGATGAAGAGATACATATATTAATTAACATGTAAAAATAGATAAAAAATAAGGATATAGTAATAAAGAACAAGTACCTCCTATATCTATTACATCTTCCGAATTGCCCAGAATTTTAAATGAAGAAGTGAGACAAGCAATTAAGTGTATGAAGAAAGGAAAGGCTCCAGGAAATGATGGAATTATAATTGATATATTAAAAGAAGCAGGTGAAGAAATAGAAACAATTTTAGCAAAGTTATATACCAAATGTCTAAATGATAAAGATGTACTGGAAGATTGAAAGAATGCAGTAATAATATTAATATTTAAAAAAGGTGATAAAGAAGATATTAGAAATTACAGACCCATCAGCCTTTTATCAGTTTTATATAAAAATTTTACCAAGATAATTACAACTCGTCTACAGAGAACTTTGGATTTCCACCAACCAAGAGAACAAGCTGGATTTAAAAGTGGTTTTAGTACAATAGATCATATCCAGGTATTGAGAGAAGTCATAGAAAGGACAAATGAATATGAGTTGTCATTATGTTTTGGATTTGTAGATTATGAAAAGGCATTCGATTCTATACACATTTCTTCAGTGATTAAAGCATTGGATCATCAAGGTATAGATCCAGGATATTGTCATATTTTAAAGAATATTTATAGAAATGCAACAGCAACAATTAGATTACATAATGATACTGGAAAAATCAACATTGAGAAAGGTGTAAGACAAGGTGACTCCATATCTCCAAAACTCTTTACAGCAGTGCTGCAAGAAGTATTTTGTGGATTAAAATTGGAAACTAAAGGAGTGAAAGTAAATGGAGAGTATTTAAGTCATTTAGATTTTGCAGATGATGGAGTTGTTTTTGCAAATAATGCTTCAGAGCTGCAGGAAATGTTGCAGGAGTTAGCAGATGAAAGTAGAAAAGTAGGACTAAAGATAAATGTTAAAAAGACTAAAGTAATGTTTAATCGATTTGCTCAAAATATGAAAATAAAGATTGATTATGAAGAATTAAAAGAAGTTAACAGTTACAAATACCTTGGTCAGATTATTAATACAGATGGAAACATAATGGAGGAAATTAATCATAGAATTAAACTTGGTTGGAGTGCTTTTGGTAGAAATAACTTGATACTAAAAGGAAATATGCCTATGTGTTTGAAAAGGATGGTTTTTAACAAATGTGTTTTACCAGTTCTTACTTATGGATCTGAGACTTGGACACTTAATAGAAGAGCAATACAGAGACTTCATATCACTCAAAGGAGTATGGAGAGATGTATGTTGGGAGTAACAAGAAGAGATCGAAAACGCAATGTATGGATAAGACAACAAACAGGTGTTACTGACCTTATTGAAAAAATTAAAAGATTGAAATGGAGTTGGGCTGGACATATTGCTAGAAGAGATGATAATAGATGGACAATTGAAATTTTAAACTGGATTCCAAGAGATTATAAAAGACCCAGAAAGAGACCACATGTGAGATGGATGGATGAAATAAGAAAATGTGCAGGGGTGTTGTGGAGAAGAGAAGCTAAAGATCGGAGAAGATGGATTAAACTTGGAGAGACCTTCATCCTGCAGTGGATTGATAATGGTTGATGATGATGATGATGATGATGAAGTAAATAGATAAGTGACTTTTTAAGAATGTGATGGGAATTATTATTAGGATAACACTTTTAATATAATAAATTTGGTTAATATATTTATAGCGTTAAAAATTATTATATATATATATATTAAATTACATACATCATTTTATTCTTAAATCTTTAGCCAGCGGTAAATTATATATTCACTACTAATAAATAGTTAGTCTGAGAACAAAAACTTCTCAAGTGTAAAGTAACACAATGCAAAAAAAAAAAAAAAGATGAACTATTTTACATTCCCATAATTCCAAATTCAATATTCAATTAATTATCTTTATGATCCAAAGAACTACTGGCATCAATTTTGATTAACAGAAACATGTGTCTAGCAAAAGATTAAAATTTTTTTTAATCAATGGATGGCATTTGAAACATTAAAAAAATCCTATAAAACGAGTAGATAAATAAGATTACCATTAAGTATATATAAATGGATGCTATGAACAAGGGCAAGCAAATTTTAAGTTTAAACGGAAAAAAAGTCATAATATTCATATTTCTTAAAACATGTATAAAAGATAAATGTTACTATGATATTAGCTCTAAGATATAGGATATGAGAAAATGTTTATTTTTTAATAGGTATGTGATCTTTAGATATAGATTTATTTGAAAATATTCGATTTTTAGGGAAAAAATATTACATCAAACTTATGGAGTGAAAAAATTATTAACATTTTATCTGAAAAATAAAATGCTAATACAGCTGGGTCTCTTTTTATGCAGACTTATTTAACACAATTTTGAAGTTACGTGATTCCTGTTTCACCGGAAGTCGAACTCCGATAATGCGCTATTACTTTAAATAATAAATTTTGCGAACTTACATTATATTGAAAGTAATAGCACATTATTGGAATTCGACTTTCATCTTAGTAATTTCAATATTTTCAGTGCTTTATAATAGTAAGATTTTATGCAATAATGAAATTAAAATCATGATTTCCACATTTTATGTATACACACATTAAATTTTACAAGATTATAATATAAATTTGTTCAAACATTGTGCGTGTTAATTTTGCATTTTAAATCACATTCTGTTTTTTTTTCTTTTTAAAAAAGAATGTAATCAATTATTAATCATTTAGTGTCTACAAGTTTATTTTTAAAAGGTCAGTAATAGCAGTGGGCACAATTAAATTTGACAATTAAAAATTAAAATCTGATTTTTAATTGTAATTAACAATTTAAAAATTACTTACGATGACTTAAAATTAATGTGATGTAAAATTTGATTTTTAAACAGAATTAAAAATTAAAAACAAAAATAAGAATTTAATTTTTAGTTGTTAGTTTCATAAACAATTAATAAAATCATCATCTAAAGATTAATTACTAATTACATTGTCACCAGAAAACCATTGACACAACATGAGTGTGATGTTGGTGCTAGTTGTTTGCAAACGAACATATTTTTTGGCAAATAGCTATAATAATTAAAACTTGTATAAAAAAATGTAAATTACTGTACTGTAAATTTTGCATAAAAATATATTATTTTGAATAAAATTAAATATTATAGTTAAAAAAAGTTTGTCTTGTATCAATATTTTTCAAATTTGAAATTTTTTATTAGTCATATTTTATTTTCTAATTTTTTTTTTTTTTTGTGCAAATTTTAAAGTAATTTTACGTTTGTGCTTTGCTTTTATGTGAATTTTGAAAAATCACAGACTGCATCCACCCTTTTTTCAATGTAAGTTACGTCTATTTTTGCATGATTTCTTTGGGCGTGTTTTCTGAGGAACCTATCTATCGCGTAAAACGAGACTCAGGTGTATATCTAACATTAATTTCATTTTAAGACATATAAAGATTTTTTTTATTAAATATAATTTTTAGAATAAAGACTTAAATGAAATTTTTTTTATTCAATCTTAGCTTTTATCTTAAAATAAAGATAAAAATAAAACATAAATGTGGAGTTGTTTATCATATTAAAATGAAAAATTTATTTATCTTATAAAATCCTTTATTAGGAGAATAATGTATATACAATGTCATAGGTAGTTAGTTCATATGACATGGTAAAAGATACAAATGATTTTGTGATATGCATGGGGGAGTGCTACTATGCAATGTATGAACAAAAATTAATCAAATAATTAATCAAATATGTAGTTACAATGTAGGTACCCAGATCATATTAAGACAATGCCAACAGTGAACATTGAGAAAAACCCCAAACATTATAATCTGTTGCAACCTCACAAGTAGGCCAATTACCAATTGACTGCCTGTTTGCTAATTCCATGTCCACAATCAATTAGTGTTAAAAAAACTGTGAACTGCTGAAAACTCTATTAAGACAGCAGGCTGTGGCTTTGGTGATGAATAATGCTAAGAAATATTAATCTGCTTCCATGTTTCTATATATTTCAGGTTAGAAGTTGTCAGCTTGTCACATGAAAGCTATTTGTTTTAAATATTTTTTGTGTCTGGGGATTTCAATAAAGAAATTAATGAAGAAAGATAGTCTTGTTATGAAAATTGTTCTTGACATGATACTATTCCTGAGGGAGATGACCAGGTAATAATCTACATTGATATTCTGGATGATATTTCTTCTAGAAATAAAGAAACCTGGGCATGAGTGGGTCAGATGGTCAAAGGTTTTATCATGCCTCTGGAAAAGTGGATAGATTGGATCAATTGTGCTAATGCCTCTTTTGTAGGCAAAGAACCAATTTGTACTGATGGAGTTTTGGTTGATTTTTAGTGCAAAGTCTACATACTTAGGTTCCAAGTGACTCAAAAGCCAAATAAAAAGATTATTGTCTTGTTAGTCACTTTCAATTGTGAGTCTATAGATATATTGACAGGATATATAAACCTGTGTTCCTCCCATATTTGATTTGGGTGTCAAATGTATCGTGGTTAATTACAATGTATTTTTGTATGTGTTCAATTGCTGAGTCTAAGAAAGCTTTTAGTTCTGGGTGGTGGTCTATCTGTGGGCATGACTGCTTGAATGATCTGGGCATAGCTAAAAGATTTGAATACCATGAAAATTAAATTGAAAGTTTTTTGTATATGTATTGCTTTGATGGAATGATGCAAAAGCCTATTGTGTCACTTCTGTTGTTGCATACAGTTAATGCTAATTAAAGCAATCTTACCACCCCAGAAGAGCTGAGAAACAAGTCTATTGATTTTCTTAATGAATATTCCAGTTAACTTCATGATCAGTAAATAGTAGTTTATTTTAGTCATCATCTTCATATATAGGATCATAACCTTACCATTACGAGATAAGTATACCTTAGACAGATAACTAGTAATCTGATCCATTGATTGGAATATATCATGCTGAATGTCTCGACATTTGGATATATGATTTGTGTATAGCAAACCCCAAAAAGTTTTAAGGAACTGCCTGAAATTTAGATGCTATCTTCTTTCCAGAGCATATGCTCCAAACCGATGATTTCTCGAGATTAAATGTGAGACTGTAAATGCTGGGGTGCTGGTTCAATATAGAGTATAATTGGGTGAGGTATTTGGGAGACAGCAGGAATATGATTACATCA
The DNA here is from genome assembly GCA_028023455.1 of Epiperipatus broadwayi. NCBI lineage: Eukaryota > Metazoa > Onychophora > Udeonychophora > Euonychophora > Peripatidae > Epiperipatus > Epiperipatus broadwayi. The sequence continues at coordinate 1,499,302 of JAQFVV010000226.1, forward strand.
TCCATGTAGGCAATTATCTTAATCAGCTTATCTAAGAACATATATGCCAGGCAGCTTGTTCTCAATATCCTTCAATAATGGATCGATGTAAGTGATAAATAACAGTGCACTAAGAGGTGACCCCTGAGGAATGGAGGTATGTGGCTTAAAGAAGGATGTCAGGTTACCATTAAAGGACACTGCCATTTCCCTTTCCTTTTTCTCCTATTTTGGAAAAGATCTTAACTTCAATTCTTATCTTGTAATATTTATTTGATTTTTTTCTCTGTAAAATCGCAGAAAATATGAGAATGTTATTTATTTTCGTACATTTTAATATATTTCTAGTTTTTATTTGGTTACATATACATGATTCTCCCATATAAAGTATTTTCAGAAATATATTATGACATTTAGCATGAACTTTTATGTAAAAATTATCACATTTTCATTACATCAAACCACTGAGAGATCAACTGTATTGAGTTTTAAAGAATAAACATACTATTAATATATTACTGATAGTCTTTTCTTAATTTTCTATTGAAGGGTTTTAGAAACACATCAGAACTGACAATGGCCTTGAATACATTGACATCTGGATGCTTTTGCATATAATAATAGAAAATATTAGTCATTTGTTATTATAACAATTGTTAAATAGACTAACGATACATATCCTTTATTAATTTTTCTATATGTTGTTATTAATAGTTTTCTATTTTTATTGAGATTTTCTTTGCATATGATGATTACAAAATTATTAATAAATTTATTATTATGCATTTATACGAGATAAAATATTAATAAAAATGTGAATATATCTTGTATACATATCAGAAAATGTAAAACAAAATTTACAAGTAATAATTTTGTTACCAAGGAAGATATCTCAGATACAAAAGAATGTATAAACCTTAAATATATATCGAATTTCTTACAGTTACAATTAATAATTTAATAGATTGTACATGTTTACATTTGCATTTATATATGTAATATATGCAGCATTCAAACTTAGTCTTTCACATGACTCACAATTGTACAATGTATTAATTTATATAAATAGTGCATTATAGGTCTGCCCATTCCTCGGATATATATGTCTAAATGAATTATTCTCCTGTACATGAGGAGTTAGAATGACTAAACATCAACATGGGTAGGATGACAATCTTGGCACTAACATGGTCTTTGAATGTTCAATCATCAGATTCTTAATGAAATGAAAAAGCTGAAGAGTTGTGGATTGGAGTAGTTTGAAGCCTATCCATTAAAGTATGAAGATTATCTATCTTAATATAAAGCTGAGCACTGATTGTATATATTTGTGGAGATGGTAATCTGGACTAACTTATGAGTGCTGGTTTAGCATGAAGTATGTATATTGGTGATTATTTATCTTTTCAATATGTGTGTGATCAGGTGGGTTAGCAATATATGATTGCACTGAAAGTTGTGGGTCATGTGAAATTAATATTTTATTAATTTTTGATATTGAAAAAGAGTTAATAGATTCAATGTTATGGTTTTTAATAAGAAAAATCGCAGAACTAACTAGTAATATAAGTCAAAGAATAATTATTTGAGATAAAATAAGTGATACAAACAAATGTCTTTTATATTGTAACAGCATGTAAAGATTTGAGTTAATATAGAATGGTGATAAAGTGTTATCATCCCCACTTAACATAAATAGTCATCATAAATTAAATGAATAAATAAATAAAATGAGCAAGTATAAAAGAAATAAGAGCAGAAGAGTATGATCATCACCAGTGAACAAAACTATAAGTAATTATAACAATAAGTTACAAGCTACATCACCATCAATGCTCTGTCCATAGGCTACATGAGTGTACAGGCTATCTTTTAACTCAATTTTTTAAAAAAAAAATGCAGTGAATGGACTATAAAGTTGATATTTGAGCCATCCAGAGAACTATCTGGATGTTGGCATACAAACATAAATCCTCATATGTATATATTGTACCATTATTTTAGTGCAACTCTATTTAATCAAAATTACTCCTGCATGGTAGCTCAAAGAAAATTGCTGAGAGAAAAGTATATTTTATAAAATATATATATAAATGTAGATTGTTTTTCCTAATAAACAGGATTTATTATTTTTATTGTACTTACCCTGATAATCAGGAAAAAATAAATGTACATGTAGATTTTCTAAGATAAAAAAAAAGTTATCTACTGTAAATAGAAAGAGAGAGAAGTTATATTTCTTCTATTCCTAATTAAATATGGTCAATTGGAATGTGGATCACCATATTAACATATATATATATATATATATATATATATGTTAATATGGTGATATATATATATATATATATATATATATATATATAAACATTGTTTAAATTTGGCAAAGCATTCTTTTAAGTTAAGCTTAAGTAAATTAAGTTTAAAATAGATTATATCTTGAATAAATTTCAATAGATAAAGTTTCATTTTCCTATCTTTAAAATATTATTGTTAGCCTGTAATAATTTTCATAATTTCTCTTAATTATTTCTTGGTATGTCTGTGTGTATGTGCACATGGGCATTATATTTCATCAATGATATTATTTAACTTAAATAGTTTAATCATAACTTTAAGAAATTACCTTTAAAATAAATAATTTTATTTAATAATTAAAATAAAGTTAACTATATTTTATTTGGTTTTAATTAGTGTCTAGATGTCTCAAGGTTAAATCTATTCTTAGACATCTTGATTAATAAAAGGTCGAGATTTTCATTTTATCAAATTATTTTAAAAACTCCTGATTGATTAAATAAGAACACATGACAAACTTTGCTGTATTTTAGACAAGCATACACACATTTAAAAAGCATAAAATGGAAAATAAATTATTACTTCTTCAACTTACTTTTCACTTTATATTTTTAGTAAACTCTAATTCTAATTTTTATTTTAATAAAATTCATTTTATTTAATTTTTTTTAAATTAATTAATCTGTTGATAAAATTTAAGTCATTTAAGCAAATTTACTTTGGATCATGCATTTTTTGTACCAACAGTCAATATCTTTCATTGGAAAATACAAGCGTTATTTTTATAGAAAAATCTCCAAAGTGTCGTCATAAATATGAAAAAATACTACTGTGGACTGCTAAGCTGCAGAAATCATGCTTATATTTAATTTAAATTTCTATGAATTTTTATCTATGTTCCACACTTTATTTTAAAAAACAGTTAATTAATATTTTATTTTTCAAAGTGTTACAAGTTATATCAATTAATTACAAATACTAATATTATTAGCTTTATATCCTACTAACTGCTTTATTTTCAAGAAGCTTTTATTTGCAGACAATTCTTAAAATGTTTTAAAGCTTTCACTGTCTTTAAAGTTGTTAATACCTACAGTTAGTAAAATAAGTATTATAATGTATTATTTCAAAAGTGTCATAAAATCAAAAGAGATAATGAAATATAATCATTTTAACAGTCTTTATTTATTTCAGACAAAATATAATATAATTCATGCTTATTTTGTTATTACCTCAATGAAGACAATACATAATTGTGTTTAATTTAATACAAATAAAATACTATCTTGGAATTCCAGTAATTCACTTATTCATCCGTTTAAAATACTGTTTATTATTCTGAAGAAAAGAAATAATTTGAATTTACTTTATTTATAAATGCTATTAAACTATTGTATAAACTTTCATCATGGAAGTGTCCTCTTACTTGCTCATTAAATAGCTTGCCTGTATTAACGATTCTGCTCGTCGTTATATATTATTAAGAAATTAATATGTGGACAATATTTCAGAAAAAAAAAAAACTCCAGTTGTTATTTATTCATTTATTACTCCTGTGCAATATTTCATTTTATTTTTATGAAAAATGGTCAGAGTTCTAAATTAAGAGAGTTATTTTTCTTTTATTTAAATGAAAGAATTCACAACTTCAAGCTTATTTAAATCTAGTAATATAAATATAGTGTGTTTATTGTGAAAATATGTTTCTTATTGTTATGTTACTATAATGATCACTTATGCATTATTTTACTTCACTTGGTATAAAGTTATATTTTAAGATATTTCAATAAAATTTACCCATAAATTATATTTAATAAGACTATTTAGAAGAGAAAAACCTTAAATATTTTAAGGTTTATTTTTATCGCTAGCCCAAGGTTATTTGAAATATTCAGATACTTAAATACTACCATTTTCACTTTCACATTTATTTAAAAATGAAGTAAAATTTATAAATTATAAGAAGAAAAGAGTATCTAATGTCTGAGAATCTAAGTCTGATATTTCATTTGAATGCATTTTAGGGTTAAGCAAATTTATTGTACTTAATAAAAATAAAATCATGAAATATAGATAAAATAAGAACCTAATATTTAGATAATCTGAAATTTGGCTTAAATAAGAAATTGATATTTAGAGAAAATAAGAATCTGAGATGTTTATTACTCATACTTATGTTATAAGATATTTTGTCCATAAGAGGACTGATACTCTAAGGCAGTGATATTCAATTTATGGTTGCAACCCCAAACAGAGTCACAAAAATTACCTTGTGGTCACAATATGGATGAAAAAATTGTAAATAAATTTCATTGACTACAACAAATACATCATTGACAAAAATGTTTGAAAAAAAATATAAATTTTTAAAATGTGAAATTTCATTAAATTTTTGAATATTACTCTATTTTAAAAATGATGACTTCAAAGAGATAGAGGTTCGGATATTTCTCAGATGACATCATGTAACATCATTTTCAGCAAATCATAAGATTTGGCAAACAAGTGATGACAGCACATATTCTATTTACATTGTCATGGCACATTTGTGAGTTTAATTATTATTTTAGTGTAAAAAAAAATTTAACTTAGTATTTGTGATAAACAGACTGCTTTTAAAGTTATAAATTTTATGAACCCTCATGGATAGGTGGCTAAAAACTGGTACAATAATTGAAAAAAACAGACAATGAAGAAACAAATAATGAGAAAAGTGCTTCAATTTTGGCTGTTTTATCTTCTGAGCTGACCAAATACATTTGGAAGCTTCTGCTTCTAAATAGTCAAGACATAAAAAAGTAAAAGCAAACAAACTAGTTTGTAAGTTTGACAATGAATTACTAAAATATGGTTTTGTATGCACTGAAGATGATAAACCAAGGGCTAGACACTTTATGTGCCTGGCAGTACTGTCAAAAAAGTCACTGAAACCAAATAAACTGCAGATTCACCTATGCACCAAACACCCAGAATCCAAAGATTAATCCACTGATTTTTTTCAGAAAAAAATAAGGCATTTGACATGTAAGCAAAACTTTATGTATACTTTTACCACTATTAAAATCATTGGAGGCTTGTTACCATGTAACCTATTGTATAGCTAAGTCTGGCAAGCCGTACACAATTTCTGAAGAGTTAATTGTTCCAGCAGCTCAAGATATAGTAGACATTATGTTTGGTGAGAAGGAAAAGCAACATATATATCAAATACCACTCTCTGATACAACCATTGGTCACAGAATAGTCAAAATGGCAGATAATGTGAAAAGCAAACTTATAATCAGAATTCAAAAAAGTAAATTTTTCAGTCTTCAGTTGGCTGAATCCATCAATTGCCAAAATGCTGTGCAACTAATTTGTTTTGCAAAATATGAATACAAAAATGAAGTTGAAGAATCCATTCTTTTTGCAAAGAACTACAAAGGAATCTGGGAGAAGAAATATTTAAAGTAATAAATTCTTACATCACAGGAAACAATATTTCTTGGGAAAATTGTGTGGGGTGTGTAGTAATGGAGCTTGTGCAATGGTTGGAAAACACAGTGGACTCTATCTTGAATCAAAGAAGTCTCACCTAATGTAACATGGGTTCACTGTATGATTCATAGAGAAGCATGTGTATTAAAAAACATGCCACCGAACTTAAAGTTTGTCTTAGATACTGGAGTTAAAGTAATAAATGTTATAAAGGTGCATCCTCTGAACTCAAGAATTTTTTCACATATATTCAGAGAAATGGGCAGTAAACATCAGCATCTTCTTTTACATACAGAAGTGTGTTGGCATTCAAGGGATAGGGTCCTAATGAGACTATTTGAACTTAAGGATGTGTTTGTATTATAAAATGACATGAATAAAGATAAAAAATTTATACACTTTTTAACTGATGAAAAATGGTTATGTAGGTTAGCTTAATTGATTTTTCTTTTTCAAATTGAAAAAGTTGAATTTAAGTCTTCAAGGTGAACAATTAAATATATTTATGACCAATGATAAAATCAAAGCCTTTACAAAAAAAATAGATTTGTGGTGCTCGTACTGCAAGGTGATAAATTTTGCAGCATTTCTTACTTTAGAATGTTTTGTCATAGAAAACAAACTAAAAGTTATTCAATCAGTTATTAAAGATATAACAACTCTCTTGACAAATCTTGAATATCAATTTAATACTTATTTTCCAGAAGATTTTTTTAAACTCTGAATAGATTTGAAATCCCTTTCAGTGTGTCTTACCTAAAAATTTATCATTTCATTTAAGCAAAAAACTGTGTTATCATCTGATAGAGAATTAAAATTTGTTTTCAAATAGCTTGAATTGAGTAATTTTTGGCTTAAAGTTCGTAATGAATATATAGAACTGTCTGATGCAACTCTAAAGATATTATTACCATTTGTCTCATCTTATATGTGTGAAATGAGATATTCCCAATTTCTATACATATAATCTAAATACCAAAACAAATTAGCAATAGAGCCACTTTTAAGACTCAAATTAAGCAAAATAGAGCCAGAAATATCACTACTTGTAAACGAGAAACAGGCTCATAGATCTCATTAAATAGTTTCCTTTTGTAGTTTTTTTTAAACTGAATTTTTTTAAGCTCCTACATGTTATACACTATATTTTAATTTAACTAGTTATAAATGTTTAGTACTAATCAATTTTTGAACCTGATATTTTGGTAACTACAGAGTTGATTTTCCATTTATTGTAATTGTATTGACACTGATGTTTATTTTATATGGAATAAAAAATAAATTAACACCTTCCTAATTTTTAATATTACCTAGTCCTAGTTTTTGAGCAATTAGAATTATATTATTGTTCTTTTTTAATTTTGGGTTGGCATGTTACGTCAATGTGCCATGCAGGCTCATACTGCAAAAATGTTTGAATACCACTGCTCTAAAATATAAAAATTCATACTTATTATGATGCCAGTCTATGTGTTTTTGTGGTTGCAGGTTGTACAGTTATTTGGTACCTACACATGCTCATCAGTGTTGTATGCCTGTAAACAATGGTTATAATATGTATATATTTGCATTAGAGTAAGGAGTATAATTATCTTATATATTTTTGTGTGTATATTACCTAATTTTTAATTGAAGAATTGGATACATGTTGGATCAATTATCATTATTCATGGATGTATGTAAGTTTTGGTGGGCCATATAGGGTGATAAAATATTTTGCTATATGTACATATTTATCTAATTTATAAGAAAACAAAAAGAAAAAAAGTTAATATAATTTATCATTAGTTAATGCTGCACATGCCTTGTCATGGGTTCTACCAACAATTGTTTGAGAGAATGTAGAGATAATTTACATACTATTATTACTGAAATAAGATTGTTATTGTTATATATATATGCTTTTTTTTACTTTTCATTGATAACATTTCACCAGTTAATTCAGTAAGATAACATTATCAATGAGTTTCATGTCTCCCATTTGTACAAAAGGTTATAAGTTCAAACCTAGGTTGCTAGTAGTATCATTGTGGGTCTTAAACAATATAACCAGCCATAACTAATACATATTCTAGACATGTTAGGTATCATGGGTTACATCTATATGATAAGTAGAAAATATTACTTTTGTGGAATTAACATTTTCAGAAATACTTTAAACTGATAATGTCTCTCAATATGCTCATCATAAACTATAATTGCTTCCGTAACACATTATCTTATTTATTTGGAAATAGTTACATTTGTTACTCTAGTATAGTCTGATCATAGTTCCTTAATGGGAGCCCCATCACAATATATATATATGTGTGTGTATGTTTGTACAGAATGTTAGCATTTAAAATCCATGCTTATTAATAATTAAAACTCGTATTTCAATAAGCTTTTACACTGCTTTTAAAATTCTTTGGCAATAATCTTATTTTTAATCAATTATATTCATTTTTTGTTCTCTCACATTTGTGCTATCATATATTTTTCTAAAATATAATTAAAATTAATGCATTAAAATCAAATTGTAGTTATTTCGGAGAAAAGCAATTGTTGACTAGAAGTAGATAATTTATGTTTGTAGAAAGTTGTGTTTTAGAAAAATTGTTTCATTTGATTGGCGTTTGGTATAATTTACATCTTACTATATCTTTAATAGCTTTAGAATAGCTATTAAGTTTTAAATATTAATATTTTATTTAGCAATTAAAAATATTAAACTACCAGTTTTACAGACAATATTACACTTTGTAAACATATTATACGATTGTTGATGCATTATTCCCATCTCACCCATGCCCTTAGATGTAAATAATTGCTTGGAAGACTTAACTTCACTTATCGCTACTAGTTTCCCTATTATCTACTTAGCTACTTTTAATTATGCCTCATATTTTTTAAATCTCCATAACATTTTATTTTGAAAGTTCAACGTTTTTTTTTTATTTACTCCTGCAATAAACTCTGTAAAATCTGAAGTATTTTATTGTTATTTTGTATTAATATTTTTTAAAAAAAATTAATGTTTCAAAATTATTAAATTTATTTAAATTGTCATTATTTTAGAAAATAATATTTTACTCGGTAACATAAAAACAATTTATTATATACATATATCAATGAATCCTTAGCTTTGAAGTATTCCATTTGACTTAGAATATGCTGAAAAAATAAAGCTAATATAAACTTCCCTGAGTTATCGAAATATATGTATATTTATTATTGTGCCTAAAGTAGGAAAAAATTTTATAAATATTGTAGTTTCAGTTACAAGCTAAATTTTATGTCATTTAAAATAAATTATTCAGTTTATACACAATGGAACTGATTACTTCAAATAAAATTATAAGACAGAAAAGCAAATATTCATTTTTGACACTTTTTCAAATTTCCAAAAGTCGTGGGATCTTTTTACAGATGACTTTTCATATTAAATTCGATCGAAACGCAATAGGTGAAACAATAATAAATCTTTGTACAAAATATCAATGAAATGCTGAAGACTATAAATTTCACTAAAAAATGTAGCCATTATGGATTTCTAAATATATGGAAATGTATTAATTTAAAAAATAAACTCTAAATTTAAATATTAAATTAATATATTATCTAAACATCAGTCGTTCATGTCTTAAAAACATCCAAATAAAAGTATGTTGTCAAATTTAATTATCTTGATTTTATTAATTTAATAATCATATCAACAAATCATTAAAATTGACACAAATTTTGATAAAATATTCAAACTATTGCCATTCCACCTTTAATTGCCATTATTTAGTCTAATAAATCATGATGAATTCCTTTATTTTAATGGCATGAAATAAATAAACTGTGAGTATAAAGCCTTTGTTGGTCTCCATGCAAACTTATTGGCCCAAACTGTGTTAACAGTTTTTATTTTATATTTGTATGTGCCTGCCCTAATAAAATGTAAATTTTCACATAAAATGTATTTTATTAGCTTTATTATATTTTGAAGCTTGGATATATGACATTTCAATATTTCATGTAATGATAGAAAAAAAAGTCATCTCATAAAAAAATATTCATGCATTTCTTAAATTAAAATAACATTGGTTTATTATAATGTGTTCAACAAAATATAATTTTTCAAAGTTTATTTTATAGTCAAATGTTTGGCATCTTGAACTTATCTACTAAATATACCTATTTATTTATAATATATCATTTATTCATAAGAGCATATGAATCATAATAGTGTGATCAATTGTATGTCATTCTTTACCTCCATGTAAATCATCGTCACACACATTCAAATAGATATATAATCAATTTACGGTTTCATTTATTATTCAAGCAAATTATGTAGTTCAAATTATCTTCTTTCCCCTTCCATACATTCCAACACACACACACACACACATATATATATATATATATATATATATATTCTTTTGTTAAATATGTCTCATTGTCTCTTTTGCTCTTCTAGTGGGCTGGACTTAAGAATTAATTTCATGTGCCACCACTATTATGTGATTCATTAGATGTTCGATCTGGGGCTTGTGGAATCTAAATCTCAGGCTCGACTGAGTTTGAAGAATGTTTCATTGAGTTGCAGCCCATATTTAAAAAATTTTAAAACAGCAACAAAATTGAACCCAGAATCCTCTATTTCAGATATCTGACAATTTACTACTGTGCTCTACCAAACACATTGTAGTGATACTTACAAAATATGTCTGATAGATACAATTACTAATTATACAATTACTGGCCAATATACTGCAGAGTTATCATAATTATTGTCAGGCAATATTTTTTTAATAAGTTTATTTTTAAATAAATTAATAAAAATGTGTCATATTTTAATACTATTTTATAAAGTGCAGACGGTATTGAAATTAAACTGAGTGAGTGCAAATTTCTCAAGCACTTATGACTACCAACAGCCAATCAGATCTTAAGCACTGGGACAGAGAATTTAACAAGAAAATAGTGGTTCCCACTCTTTTCTTTACTTGTCTTTCTATATATCCAAGCCAGTCCAAAGTACTTATATCTGAAAGTGTGATGATATTTAAGATTCACACTTTCAGATATAAGTACTTTGGACTGGCTTGGATATATAGAAAGACAAATAAAGAAGAGAGTGTGAACCACTCTTTTCTTGTTAAATTCTCTGCCCCAGTGCTTAAGATCTGATTGGCTGTTGGTAGTCACAAGCGCTTGAGAAATTTGCACTTTCTCAGTTTAATTCAATACCGTCTGTACTTTATAAAATAATATTACTTACATATATTGCTGCAGAGTTATAACATCGCAAAACTACTGTGTAGTAAATCGAAAGATTTCATGCTGTATGTTTATAATTTGAACTCAGTTAATTAAGTGTGATAATATTTAAGATTCATGCTTTCAGATATAAGTACTTTGGACTAGCTTGGATATATAGAAAGACAAGTAAAGAAGAGAATGGGAACAACTCTTTTCTTATTAAATTCTCTGTCCCAGTGCTTACGATCTGATTGGATGTTGGTAGTCATAAGTGCTTGAGAAATTTGCAATCTCTCAGCTTAATGTCATATTTTAATGTAAATTGGGATATTTAATTAAGAGTGATTCTGAAATCTAAACATTTTTATTTAAATATAGATTTGTTTTAATTGTCATGGTGATAAAACAACTGTCTGTTTGGTTTAGAACATTTGTTGAGTATGTAATATGTAGTAGAATTAGAGCAATGTTTACAAGACTAAGGGAAAAAGTAATTCTCTTACATTTAATTAAAAAATATGTACAATGAAAAACATATTTTTAAGAATGAAGTGTTCAGAAATTTAAACATTTTTATTTACATATAAATTTTATCAAATAATAATAATGAAAATGTAAATTATCAATGGTTAACAGAATAAATCGGTGATAGGGTTTACATCATTAATTTACTTTTTGACTTTATAAATCATGTTAAATTTCCAAAGTTAGAATTAGAATTTAAAATTACTTCATTAGATGTCACAAAATTATATGGTTCAATTAATCAAAAACTTTCTATTAATATTATTAAAGATGAACTTTCAAAAAGAAATTATCCTCAGACATGCTTCAATTTCATTTTCTGATTTATTTATCTGGATGGATGACAACATCATTGCAACATTTAATGATTATCAAATGATTTATAATTGGCTCATAGGGTTTTCTGTCAGTGGAATTTTGTCCAGCATATATTTAAATCATTTTGAGAACAAGCACCTTCCTAGATCTTTTAGTATTACCCCCCAACCTCATCTACACACACTATATTGATAATAGTATTATTTCCTGACCTGAATCAATTATCAACAACATTAAACCTGATTTTCAAATCCATTCCACATTATTGTTGACTATTGTCTGGAAAGATATGCAAGTTGAACTGAAATATTTATATATCTGTATACAAAGAGATATGTATAATTTAAATTATAATATGAGTATTAAGCCTCTTGAAATCCAAGTCTTTACACATTCTAAACTAAACACACCATTACTCTTCCAAAACTATCACTATGTAAATATGATGCTTCTCACAAAACTTCCACTGAACAATGCTTAGAAGATCTTACCATCATAGAATTCAAATATAACCACTTCACAAAAAAGGTAAAACAATTTTACCATAAACTAAATCTCAGTTCACCCAAAGATAACAGACATTGGCTTTTTCTGTCACAACCTTTTGCTAGCTAAAAATTTTATTAAAATCTTTTCTTATCATTTAGGCTAAGCTTTAATAACCCTCCCCCCCACCTTCAACCTACAAATTAATTAATAACTCCAAAGATCAACCCAACTATGATTAGACTTCTCACACAGTTTAGAAGCACCTATGTTTTTAAACTGGTTGAAACATTATACTATGATGAATCTTGCACATCTTTCTCTACAAGTAACTCTCAACATCAATATCTATACAGACAAACTTTTGTAAAACCTTAATATAGTTCCATTTTTAGAGTAGATCCCTGACCATATGTTGAACCTGTCTCTACTTCTTTTGCATGTATAAAATGATGGCAAATATAAGACCAAAAGGGTCTTCTATATATCCAATAGCATCCACAGTATAAACTGAAAGGGATCTTGCTTTTCTCTCTTCTTGAAATGAACTCTTTAATTGATAATTTGCATATTTTTAAATATATGTTATATATATATATATATTCCATATTCTTCCAGATAATCCTTTAGTTATGATTATAATAATATAGAAATTCCTGGAAAATGCTAACCCACATTAGTATTATAATTCACACTTTAGCTTTATCTTTAAATATATAAATTTTATTAGTTATTGTTGTGATAGTCTGCTTCAATTAATAAATTATTTTCCCCACATAATTTGCATATCTAAATGTGGTACCTTTGCATAAATATATTAGCAATTTTTATTTTCTGACTATATTGTAATAAAATATATCAAATATAGAGAGATTTATATAGATTACCAAATTATTCGCTTTTCCAAATAAGCAATGAATAATCTTATGAAGTCATATATAGAGATAAATATTTTCAATAGTGCAATATACATTATTGGATTTAATGTAAAAGAATTATAAAATTTTATTGACATGATTAATAGATTTACGTATTTATTAATTAACTTTTTTAAACGTGCAACTTTTTGGAATGTTGATTATATTGTTAAAGAAAAAATCTACAATTATTTCTAAAGCTCCTTAAAATATTGCTAGTTCTTTCAAATGGCCATTCTATTTAAGGCCATATATTTTATCAATGCATTAACTAACACACAAAAAAAGTATTCCAGAATACATTAAATACAAAAAAGATCGAAGAAGTCATCTTATTCACATTAACCAAGCATTAAAAAACATTTTAAAATAAAAACTCATTTTTCCATTGTTTTTTAAACTTTGAAAGATAAAGTCATTTCCTTATTTAAAAAAAAAAATATTATTAGCGTAACATGAAAAAAGTTTATTGTTGTTGTTGTTGTTTTTAAATATGAATAAGTAGTTAATTTATTTTAAACCATAACTGTAAACTATTAATATTAATGAATATAATCCCCATATGTACAACCACGTGACCATACTTATCTATTAGAGAAATGATGAATATATGAAAAATGAAGATCAGTTAACTTAAAAAATATAAAAAAAATTATTTATTAACAAAAATTAAAATATATTTATAATAAATAATATGATAACAATAACAGGTTTTCACCATTATTGATAAATAACATCACATGAACATCATTTCTTATTTGCTTATAACTGTTATTAAAACAGGCCAAACTCACTATACGTATTGATAAATAACTTCTTGCAATGTTTTAATTATGATAGTTTTATTGCTACTTTCATAGTGAATAAACTTTACAGTTAACTTTATTAAATGTGGGATAAATATGGCACTAAAAAAAAGTTGTTTTGCAATGGATAAAAAAAACTTAAGTACTAATAATAATTAATAAAGTGGGAAAATGTTTTTTTAAGATCTCTAATAAAAATAATCTAATACATTTTCTTTTAGATATCTAACTAATATAAACTTTATGTTTTAAAGTATTGGGAACATTTCCCTACTGTAATATATTTTTCTAAACATATGCCATTATTTGCTTATCCCCTGCTTAAGACCTGTAGAGGTCCCTACTATTGCATTTTTAGGCCCACATTCTTGAGGTTACAGCCTTAGTAAATATTACTAACTTTTATAAGTACAAGTGCGGCAGGACCTAAGATGCTTATCTAACATTTATAGAATGGGAAATGTCAGCTGCATTCTGTACTGAACAATTATATTTGTATAAGTCTAATTGCCACAAACATAAGTAATTATGCAAAATATTCGTTATGATATCATTAATATACCTATACTGATAAACAACAGGTAATACTGATAAAATACTTTGACTATATAAATACAATGATTTATACATACACTTCAGATATCGTATAGCATTTCATTATGATATCATGAACTTGACTTGAGATCGATAAAACACATAAAAAATTATTTTTTAATTATGGATAATAATTGTATTATCATGAATTAATTCTCTAAAATATCCTTAATATACATATATGTATTTAATTTAGATATGTTCAACTATAATAATATAATTCAAATATACTTCCTGTATATTCATTTATTTTCTTTCTGGGAAACTTTTATTTAACCCAAAACAATTATCTATAATGATAAACATACACATATTTCTATAATTTAAAGTTCACTTAAAATCTTTCTAAAAGTTGTCATATTTTATCTTGTTGCAATTATTTCATTATTTTAAAAATGATTAAAAATCCTTAAACATTTTAATTGTAAATTCTCAATGGACAGAGTAAAACATAATCCTTGTGGAAGAGCGAATAAAAAACTTAGTTTTTAATTAAATTCCATTAATTGTAAGTTTAAAATGTTACTAAAACAGTCAAAACTATCCATACAGTAGTGCCACTCAATGCAAGCCAGAGTAATCAATGGAAGCTAGAAAGTTTGTGAATATGATGTTTAGACGTTTAAAATGTGTATTACTAGTTGTTTTCTTTCTTTCTTTTAGTGGAAAATGAATAGTTAATAATCTTTTGAGAAATGTCATTAATTAATTATAGCATTTGTTTAAAAATAGTTTTGAAAATAAAATCTATTAGTCAAAAAATTTTTTAACACTAATTATCCAATATGCAGATGTTTATCTGGAAAACGTTAAGTTAATTGTAGTATGTATAATATTATGAGCATTAGAAAACTCAGGTAAATGAAGAATATAGTTTTCTAGCATTTCAAAATGATGAATATCATGAGAAATTTTACTTATTCATTTTTGGACAGTTTAGAGCCGCAGTTCTTAACCTTTTCAAAATCACAATTATGCAAGATTTTTGCTAAACACAGTTGTAAAATAAAACAGTATATATATATATTGCATAATATATTAAAAATCACATATATAACAGTTTACATATCAGCCAATAGCAAATAACAATTAGTAAATGAAATTAAAAACAAAAAATATCACAATTTTTTTTAATTGAATATTTGGGACTGACGATCTTTACAAAGATTTCCAATATCTGGATTTGCGTGTGAAATAACTACTCTCATTTCCTCTTTTATACTTGTCAGACTTTCCATTTCTTTGTCTTAATATTCATTATTGTTGAAAAACTAAGCTCACATGTGTACAATGTTGAATATTGTAGTAAAATTTTAATCACTTTTTCAAAAATAGTTTTAAATAAGTTTGAACAGAAATTCAAAATTTTTCAATTGTTATTTTATTTAAGAGTACGATCTGTTGATAAAATAAGTAATTCTTCCTCTTCTTGTAACAAGACTCATAACTTGATGTGTTGATTGGAGAAAATGGATTTCATATCCAATCATAATTTTTAATATTCAATGTGGGAAAGTATTTTACAATTTTTTCTTCTACTAGTTCTAAATGTTGTGTTATAATAGGAATTATCTAATCAATATTGTTATGTCTACTGTCTTTTTTTTAATTATGTGTGTTCTCTAAGATGATATTTGTTTTTGAAATGCTGACTGTTTATCAATAGGTGTTAGAATATTTTTATTTTTATTTTGCATACCACTATTCATGTTATTTAAATAATTGAAGTTATCAGCTAAATATGCCATTTTAATATACCAAATATCACTTGTAAGAAAAGTTTTAAAAATATTGTTTTTTTTTTTATTTTGAAAAATGCTGACAATTCATCCTTAAGTTCCAAAACATGGTTCAGCATTTTACCTCATAATACCCACCTTACTTCAGTATGTAAAAGTAAAGATTTGTGTTGAGCTTCCATGGGTGCACAAAGTTTTTTAAATAGGAATGTTTGTAAGAGTAATGATTTGATATAGTTTACCATGTTTACAATTTGGTCTAATACAGATTTTAATGTTGTATGTAATGTTTTTGAGACAAGTGATTCTCAGTGTAAAAAGCAGCGTATGGATATGATATTAGGATTTTTCTTTGCAAAAGTAATAAATCCATTAATAGAACCAACCATTTAGAAGCACCATTGGTATAGATTCCTATACATGATCCCATGTTATATTAAATTGATCTAAATATGATGAAATGGAGTCAAAATATTTTTTTTTCTTGTTGTGTACTTAGTAAGATGTTTGAAACAAAATTTATTCACTATTTTCTTTTCATAAATTAAATAAACAAATCCTAATACATGAGCTATATACTAATATCAGTGGACTCATCAATTTGTAAAGCAAAGTATTGTTCTGGAAGTTTATTAGTAACTGTTTTTTTTTTCAATATCATTTGACATATGTATAATTCTGTTTTTATTGTAATGTCCAAATGATGAATTTTCATAGTTTCTTTTTTTGCACTCATCACCAAATATAATTTGAACTATTTCAGAACATGCTGGTAAAAGCAGACCTTCAGCTATGGCATGTGGTTTTACATTTTTAGCAATTATTTCACCAACTTTATACAATGCAATTTGTGCTTTATTAGACATTGTTACTATTTTTCTTTTTGATTAATTTTATTATTGAACAATCTTTAAAAATAATTCATGTTCTTAGACTGGAGAATGGCATGTTTAGATTTGCTGGTACCATTGCATTATTGTGAAGCTTTTCCTCATAAACCATGCAAAAGGAGATTTCACATTCATTTTCATAAATATGTAAATCCAATATCTAAATAATCATTGGAAAATTGTCTACTGACCATTTTTATTTTGTTCTCCCTATTATATCATTATTGATATTACTTGCACTAGAAGTATCAGTGCCAGCATCATATTTTCATTTTAGAAATTTGTCCACTTTGTGTTGTGAATAATTATTTTTAATTCTGTGCAGGGTATTTAGAATTATTTTAATTTCTAGAAGACCAATTTGTCACAAATGAACTTTCACCTAACAATTACAAAACAATACATTTTATGATACTGACCCTCTATCTAAAAAGTTGGACTTACTTAAAGAAAACAAAAATAACAATAACCTTTTTAGCAAGGAACACAACTATACACTTTGATTGTTGTCATTCAACCATTTATGCACAGACTCTAAACACATAGGAAACAAAACAATGACTTTTGCTTTTCCATTTTCATTGATTTTTTGTCTTAATAACTGTTCAAATATTTCACTAATTTTCAAATTAAGATAGAGCACTTTCTTTAAGTTCTGGAATACCAGGTGTTCCACAGAATGCTGTTTAAAAAATCTGGTTTAGAGGCACATTTGCTTCATCATGCAAATGTTCATTTGGTTCATTCCTCCTTCATCATCATTGTTTACAATACCAAAATGACTAATTTAAATTCAGATTTTGTACAGTTTTCCTATAGATACCTAGCAAAGAAATAGAAATTTTAATTGGGTAAATGTATTTATAGATTATGATCATATGACTAGTTTGTTTGTCATCTTAACTCCAATTTTCTCACTGTATTAGTGTCATATGTAAAAATTTTAATCCTGCTGCCATAGCCTTGTCAAGATCTGATACTGGCAGATTTTCTGAATGTCTGATGAAATTATAATACCACTTAGAACAGAAATTATTTTTAAATTGCAAATAATCTTTTTAAAATGTATGGAAAAACAATATTATATTTGTTAATAAAATTAATATACACATTCATCATATTAAAATAAATATTTACACTACAAATATTAAAATAAATAATTGTTCATTTTGTTCTTTTATAATTATTCTCACCATAAATTGTATTTTATTAAAAAAAAATTAATTTTGCCAAATTGTTTTAAGGTAATACTCCTTTAACTTTAAATATGTCAATGAAGCATAAACACTTGTACACACCCACACATATCAAATATTGGATTGAAAGCTTATATCACTATTATAAATGGTTTTAACATTATGTATGTCATAATATATCCTGTTTTGATTTTCTCATAAACTTATATTAATTCTAATGATAAAAAATAAGTATCATAAATTATATAACAAAAACAAAATCAATATTTTATTAGAATAATTTTGTTAATTTCAGGAAATTGTTTTGACAAAATCGGTCATTATTTGTATATTGATAATATGCAGAAAAATATTAAATATCATCCAAAGCATTTTGGATATATTTTAAAGATTTTTCTGGCATTAAACTTAAGTAGATGAATAATGTTTCAAATAACTCTTTAAATTCAAAAGATTTTAGGAAACACTTTTCTTGTAATCAAATTAATATTTTGTAGATAAATGTAATGAAACAATAATTTCTTCTGTTGCTAGTCATAATAAGTTTATAGATATTGTTCAGATAGCCAAGATATCAAATGATGAAGTACTTGATGCTATTAAAATTTTAAAAGGTAATAAATCTGTTTCTATTGATAATATTCTTATGTTCATTATTAAGGGTTGTGCAGAGTTTATTGCTCCTGCTCTAAGTCATATTTTTACTTTATCTTCACAAAAATGTGTTTTTTCTGATATATAAAAATTATCTACAGTTGTTTCAATTTGGAAAAAGGGGAATAAAAATTATCCAAAAACTATAGACCAATATTATTGTTAGTTATTTTAAATGTTTTGAAAAATGTGTATATAATTCTCTACTATTTCAAGTTAAGAGATGTATTCCCATTCTTCAGCATAGGTTTATTCCAAATAGATAAATAGAGTCAAATTTGGTAATAGTGAATGATTATATTGCTAAATTATAAATGAACAGGGTTGTTTGAATATAATATATTTTGATCTTAGTAAGACTTTTGCTATAGTTAATCATAGCATTTTATTATCAAAATTAGACTGTTTGGGCTTTCTTTATCTCTTTTATTATGATTTAAATCTTATTTAACTGATCCTACAAATTATGTTTATTACAGATTCAAAGAATCTGATATTTATATTATAAAAGTGGAGTCCCTCAGAAAAGCATTCTTGGACAAATTTAATTTTCATTATATACATTTGATATATCTAAAATTGTTAGCAATTGTAATGTTTTGCAGTTTGCTGATGATATAAAGTTATATCTTAGAATTGATAATTTATCTGATTATTTAAAGTTGCAGAGTTCTATAAATGGCTTTGTAATTTGGTATAAAAAAATCAGATGATTGTTAATATTGGAAAAACATTTGTTACGTCATTTTTTAAAAAAAAAACATTTCTTAGTTTTTTCACTATTTTGTAGATAATACTGACATTCCTAGAAAGAATAGGTTAAAGGATTTAGGGGGTTGGTTTAATAGTAATGGTCTTTTTTTTGACCCACATTAATGAAATTATTCTTAAATGTAATAAGATTACTGGGATTATAGCAAGATCAAAAACAGTTTTACATAGACAACCTTCCATTTATATATCTTGAATTTATGTATTTTATGTAATGCTTGTACCTATAATTAATTATTCTTCTGTTGTTTGGAATTCTAACACAAAATGTTATGAGTAATGACTGCAAAATATAATGAAGATGTTCTTTAAGTATGTAAATTTGGAATATGCAAAACATATCTTATGAAAAAAAAAATATTGAATGATGAAATATTTATAAGAAAAATTGTCTTATGTAAATTTGATTTAGTGGAATTTGGTCACAATATATATATTATTATAGAATTCCTAATACAACTAAAAATAGTAATTTATGTTAAAAAATAGAATGTTTATAAGAATTCTGTCATGATTAGAATGCCCATGTTATATAACAAGATATTTATGAATGTTGATATATTTAATTTGAATTGTCATGATTTTTAAAAACAATGTAAACAAATTCTTCGTTTGTAAAAGCTGTGTGGTAAATTGGATTGTTACTAGCCTGTTATTACATGCTTAATAAATTGAATGGAAATGAACTGAATAATATTAGTATTATTTATCTGATCATATTCTAATTAATGTATTCACATATTGTCAGTATTATGCATTTTTATCAATGTATTGTTCTTGTAAAAGTAACTTTATGTGTGTGCATGTCCAAATTTGATACAAATATTTTAAAATGTTATATACAAACATCTTGGATTCTTTTAAAATGTTGCTTTATAAAGTAACTATATCTATAATATTAATACTACCCTTATAATACTATTTGTAACATTAATAATAGTAATAATAGCAATAATAATAATAATAATAAGAAGGAGGAGGAGAAGTAGAAGAAGGAGTAGGAGAACAATAAGAACAACAAAAAGAAGATAAAGAAAAAAGAAGAACCACCAGCAGCTGCCAATAATTTTTTTTAAATTATGTTTATTATTTCAATTTTAAAATGCCTATCACATTATACATATGTTAGAAACAACTTAAATTCAGACTTTTAAACTCCCTACAACTGTCCACTTCATCTTATACAACTGATGCAAATGACCATATACTTGTGAAAAACAAATCTTCAATATATGTATTTTCTGCTGAACTAGCACTCATCAATTGATCTAGATCACAATCTTTGACATATATACAATCAGTGCTTATATACTAATATAGCAAATCTCCATACATAAATGAAAATCTTTCAATTTTCTTCCTCTTTCAACCTTTCAGCCATTCCTATCATTGAAAATCTAAGGATGCAATGCTCAAAACTCTTGTTGATACCAATATTATTGACATATCCATGGTGATTTTAAGTCACTCTGGTTCATCACCTTTAAGGCCTTAATATGGCCATTTAAATATACAGAAGAAGATAGCTGATGTGTTGAAAATTGAAAAAGATTGAAGTTTATCTATTAAAGTTTGAAGATTTGCTGTATTAATATAAACTTAGCACTTATTATACATGTGTGTGGAAGATGATAATCTGGGTAAACTGATGAGTCTTGCTCCAGCATGAAATATATATAGTGGATATCATTATCTCTTTTACATGTATGTGGTCATGTGTATTTATTGTATAAGATGAAATGGATAGTTGTATCCAGTACATTGCTATTGATATTTCAGTACAGCCATTAACCATCTATTGTTTACTCAAGATTATATATTATGGTGTAAATCAAATGTGAAAAAGAGTATTTGTTACTAAAAAGCATTGTATAAGCTGGAATTATATGACATTTGGACAGTTTTGTACTATTCATTATGAAATATAAATATTATAAAACATTCATAACAATATTTTTTGTTGTTAACAATCATATCTAGTACTTTAAGAATTAAAATGTAATGATTAAAATAACTGTAAGATACATAAAATATTAGATCTAAGCTTCTTACATGTAGGAGATTTGCTTTTTAAAAGATTAAAAGATGTATAGAGATAAATTATATTCTGAAGTTTTAAAATATTATTCAAATAAAAAATTGAGATCTAAATAAGAGGTAATAAAAAGAATTGGATGATTCAATTTTGACTCATATTAAAATTAGGGGATAATGTACTAGTCTTACAATATTTAAATGTATAATGAAATACAAAAGTATATCTCAGCTAAAATTAAAATAAAACTTAGGGAAAAAAAAGTAAAAGTGACAAAGTTTTGATTATGTACAAATATTTTTTTGATTAATAAATATATAAAAATCATCAAATGATAAATGTACCCATGTAATAAAAACAAAATTAACAAATAAATAATAAAGAAGCTTTTTTTTTTCTTATATTGTATTGGTATGAACTCTGGGATATACCTGGTGTGGTGATCTTGTCTTCAACAATCCCAAGTCAAAATAAAATGAATATAAAGAGGAATGAGCATTAGCAATGTCTCTGAGAGATCAGCACAGAACTATGTTTAAGTAACTATTAGGTCATTAACATTATATAAATGTGATAATCATTCATCATCAAATAATAATCAAAATACATTATAAATCAGCAATCAATTTTGTTGCTGGATTTGAAATGGATCAATAATAAATCAGGCTAGTTATTTAGCTTTTGCAAGCTTGGAGCAGATTATTTAGACAATAATTTGGATGTACAAACTTAAGTGCTAATCCATAATAATATTAATTAAAAAAATAATGATGTATTACAGAAACATCTGATCATTATCAATGTTCTGACCCCTTATTACCATTAATGTACTGGTCAACTATAAATTTAATTTCTAATAAATACTAAACTAAATAAAATGTAATGCATGTACTTTAAAGGATATTCCTTTTGAATCAACCATGATCCACATCAATTGGATATCCGTAAATATTAAATATAAACCCTTTTTATATAACTGACCATTACACATAAATCTAGCTCAATAACAAAAGCTTTATGACTTATTATGAACAAGAGATATAATACATATTATAATTTATGATTTAATACATTCATTGGAATAACTTCAAGCAATAAAATATAAATTTATTAATAATAATTAGTTTAAATTAATGTCTGCTGAATATGGCTATATATGTAAATTATACCTCTGATTTTGATTAATACCAAAAATAAATCCAGAATTACATCATAATTTACATAGATGTTAAAATAGATTTACATAAAACATCTATATATCAGTACATAGACATACAGTACAATAATTTATGAACATTTTAATTGTCATAAAACTATAAATGAATTTTATTTTTATAATAATAATGATTGATTTAACATATATCTGTCTACATGACACTCATCTAAATAAGTCCCCACATGTGCTGTAACATATGGAAAAAGTCATATACTGATAAAGAAAAATAAAGCATCACATTTTAATGACTGATTTAACATTTATGGGTGTGCACATGCTAGCATTTACAAAAAATAAATGTAATAAATCATATTATATTGTCTCAAGAACAATTAATCTGATATCAAAAAATGCCCATATATAAGCACTCAGATATGCTATATAATAATTGAAAAATTAACATGTTTGAATTGCATAAACTTATAAGAAATTCAATTCATTATTAGTAATACTTAAATGCACACATACAATGTGTCTTATTGTCTTGTCTTTATGCAAAGTAAAAATTTTCTTAAAAAATATGTACTCCTTTGACAGCTCTCCAAAAAAGTTATTTTTAGAGATAATCTTGATTAATTGTAAACATCTTTATAATATTCTAGCACATTTTCTTTTCCAATTCAGAAAAATTTTTGGAGTTTACTTTTTTCCAAAATAAAATTTTCTAAGAATCAATTCTTTGTTTTTCAGATTTTTTATTGAATAAAAAATTATTTACTTGATAACTTTTAAATTATAGATTTTAAAAGTAATTTTCACTAAACAAATTATTTAAATTAATTCACCATCAGCACTTTATATACATATGACACTGCATGTTTATCTGTAGTATATTTACAACTAATTTTCAGCAAGCTGATGGCCTCTCTGGATAAGCTACTTCCTTCTAAACAGTATAATAGTTTATTGCAATTATCAGCAAAGGTATAATACAGGTAACTATTAGCATGTAGTGAGCTCCTTTCAGGATCTATGCTGTCTAATACACCCATATATAAGGTTATGAATACATAGATGTTGGATCTTGCATTCATATGAATCCCAACTCTATTGTAGTGAACTAGTAGCAGCAGCTGAATCCACTGTCTTTCTATCAGTTATAACTTCATGATAGCTCTGCCATATTCTGGAAAACTATAATACTCATAAAAAACTCTTCTCTAATCTTTTTTCCAACCTTTTAATAGCCAGAATGGAAAAATACAGTAATTAAAATTAAGTTTTTTCTATTTTGATTAAAAAATTTAATGACTCTTTTTCAATTCAACTTAATCCTTTGAAAACAATTTTGTGAAATTTTATCAAAATATGTTATACAAGCATTAATTACAAAAAAATGCTAACCAAAATAGATAATGGAATTTTATAATTACCAGTATACCTATTGTAACATAAAAATATGCTTTTTTTAATTTCAAAATCAGAATTAATAAAATATTAATTAACTTTTTTAATTGCTTAATTATAATAAAAAAAATTAAATCAAAATTATTTAATTCTTAACTATTATTTCAGTGCAATACAGAAAATAGCAACACAATTGTTTTGCCTGTTTATTTCTACTTTTTTTTCAACTTTATATATATATATGTGTGTGTGTGTGTGCATGTGTGTTTGTGCATGTGCATACATGCTATTACACTGTTATATGCCATGAGACACATAATTGTCTCAATATATTGTTTCATAGTGTTGATACATTAATATTTATAATTAATTATTAAATAGCAACATTATTAATAATTTAATATTAAAAATGAACTACATTTGGAAAATTTTAACATTAGTTAGTTTACTTTTTACTTCAACTCCTTCACATGATAATCTTCCAACAATACAACAACACAGTCCACTTTTTTCACTATGTATAAATTTTATGAACAATATTCACTCATTAAATAATCTAAAGGTATCTAATATCTGGATATCCATACCTGAGATGGTACTGTAAAATTTTTATTATTACACTTCTCCCTCACAAGATAGGGATAAGTTTTAACCACCTTGCAGAAGAATGAATATTTATGGCACTATAGAAATATGTTTAAATTTGTATATTCATCATAACTCTAATCATTTTATATAAATAAATACTGTGAAAAAATTGCCTTTTAATAATTCACTTTAATTGCAAATTTATTCATTTATAAATGTTTGTGATTTGTAACAAACTGCCACATTATCAGCAATTGGAGAAGAGTTGACCAACTCCATCTAACCATGAAATAATTAAACAAATTTTCCATATTATATTTAGCTACTATAGAATACATCTGATCCCTTACATTTTTTTGATAAAAATCAAATCAAATTTAACAAATGTCTTGAAATTTCAGAGTTTTAATTGTAGAATGATGGAATTGTTTAATTCTTTCATGGCTAAATGAAAATTGGTCAGCTTTATTTTTATATGTTCAATTGTCAAGTGAAATTATTTTTTTTATATATAACATTTCACATATAACAAGTGTTGTTTAAAAAATTACCCTCTACCTAATTAGAAATATTTTAGCTTTTATTAATGCCATATTGAAATTTTAACATATTTAGCAAACATAATTTTATTTACATTGTCAAATATTTAAAAATAAATGATCTGTTTTTTCTTTAGTTTAACTATATCATAGATAGATGGAGCATGCTCAGCTCTGTTATATTTTTTATGTATATTTAATATCTAAGTGAATTACAATTCAACATTTGTCACATTATCTATAAATATGTTATAACTAAAGACATTTGTTTATTTTCTGTGAATTCATTTTCAAACATTGCTTAACTTTCTAATCGCTCTAAGCAGTTTGCTAGTCTTTAAAATTCTTATGGCGTTAATACATATGTATTATTCGTATTTAGTGGTATTTAGTCTATTTAGTTTAACTGTTGATGTCTGTTTTAAAGTTGAAATCATTACCATAACCTAATTTTTTTTTGATATTATATTAAAACTACCGATTAGGTTGATAAAAATAATTATAAAAAATTAGAATGACAATTTTAACAGTAAATAAGTTTTTAATAAGGGTAAATTATTTTTTATAGGTTTGTAAAATTAGACATTAAAAAAGTTGTTTGGAAATAGTTTTCTTTATAGTGTGTGTAGCTTCATATAGTTAAAGATGTTAACAATTAAAGGTGAAGAGGAAAGAATTAGAAGTGTTTTTACTGTGATTTTAAGAGAAAAATAAAATAAAAAAAT
Source organism: Epiperipatus broadwayi (assembly GCA_028023455.1). Lineage (NCBI taxonomy): Eukaryota > Metazoa > Onychophora > Udeonychophora > Euonychophora > Peripatidae > Epiperipatus > Epiperipatus broadwayi. The sequence goes on from JAQFVV010000226.1 coordinate 1,525,634, forward strand.
TGAATGGCTTGTTTATAGGGACTTGTTTTTGTTAGGTAATAAAGTTGTTGATGATTATAATAACTATAATTTAATTTTGAAAAAATCTGTTTAGATTATGCTTATCAAAATGACATAGGAGCATTATTAAAAAACTGAAGTTAATTATAAGTAATCATTAGAAAATTTTCAGATGATTATGAAAATATTTTGTTATTTATTGAAAAATATATGTAATACAATTAGTAATAAATAAAATGATTATAATAAAGGTAAACACTGCAAATAAAAAAGTATTCAATATGTTCTTATATTTTTTGTCAGAAATGTGATAAAATGTAAAATGATATTTTACATTTGAAAATTCACTTATGGAGATGACAATTCTGATAAGTTATTTAATATGTTTAAATTTCTGGTCAACATCAAATGTGAATACATCCTCTTTCAATATAGCTCATAATTAAATTTTACAATTAAATTTTATTATTTTATAAATAATTTTAAATTAATCATAAAATCCATTGTTCCCAGTCATCATCATCATCATCAACCAGTATTAATCCACTGTAGGGTGAAGGTCTCTCCAAGTTCAATCCTGCTTCTCTGATCTTTAGCTTCTCTTCTCCAAATCACACCTGCACTCTTTCTTATTTCATCCATCCATAACACATGTGGTATTTTTCTGGGTCTTTTACAATCTCTTGAAATCCAGTTTAAGATTTTTATTATCTATCTATTATCATATCTTGTAGCAATATGACTTCAGACTACTCAAAAAAATATGGAGAGATGCATGTTGGAAGTAACAAGAAGAAATAGCAAATGCAATATATGGATAAGAGAACAAACAGATGTTACTGACCTCATTGAAAAAATTAAAAGATTGAAGTAGAGTTGGTTGATCCCAGTATTTACTATTATATGAAGCACTGTTTAATATTCTTATTAAGTCACAAATATTATTTAAATGAAGTAAGTTCTATGTTGTGATCTTTAGTTATTAGCCATAGTGAAAATGGTTGTCTTGTACTCTCAAAAATTTTACCATTATTAATATTATTTGTTACAAAAGCATTGGTGTAAAAACCTGTCTGTAAACATTTTAACTATTTTGTGTTTTTTGATTAAGAGATCTGTGTCCTATTTTTTAAATTTATAATACTACACTTTCTAATAGCTTTACTTATTATTTTTCAAACTAATTAAATTAATCATTTCTAATGCTTTTTATTATTTTTAAGTAAATATTTAATTCTGTATGGGCATAACTAAATGGTTATAACAATCTCATTTAATTTATACAGATACTTTAAAAGGTGCTGTATTCATTGATTTTATTGAAAAGATATTTGATTAACTCCAGAATACGGTAATAAGTTACCATTAGTCAAGATCTTGAAATCTTTCTGAAATAAATTGTTTCGTGCAGAATAAATTTCAAAAGTAATTCAGATAAAAAATAAATAATTAAAAGATAAGTTGGTGATATATCCGTTTGTTATTGTTACTTAATCGTTGCAAACTTTATGTTTAAAAATGTTTAGTAATTTTTATTTGTCCATTTTTTCCTGAAGTTTCTACTTTTATACTAATTGTAAAAGGGTTTATTATTAACAATAATAATAGCAATGTGTATGTGGAAAGGGTAGTTTTTTTTTAAGTAAAAAATTTACTTAAAACAATTTTCTCTTACTTATTAAATTAATATTTTATAGAATAAAAATGAAATATTAAAAAAATAATGATAGCATCAGTCATGGTAGCTAAGCTCTAAAAATAAAACTATTAATTGAATTTTTAATAAAGTTGCATATATATTTATAATAAAATTAATTAAGTTTTTAGCTATTATTTTTTTTAATTATGTTATATATAAACAAAAAAATGAGATCAAATGAAATTAAATTTAGAAGTATAAATATTTAATGTTTTTATTATGATTACGTTTTTATTTGATAATAGAGGAAATTAATTTTATTATTCTATGTCAGAATTTTAAAAACAAATAAAATTAACTGTGATAATAATATAATAAAAGTTGTTAAAAAAAATGTAACATACGACTGAATTTAAGAAATGGTATTTCCAAAATATTGCATTTAATAAAAAAAAAAAACTGTATTGTGAGCGACTTATTGAAACATAAAAATAATTAACTTGAATATAATCTTACATTTGCTTTCTTCATATAAAAATAATTAAGCTCTCTATTGTTAAAAAACAAAAAAACTTTAAACTGTACATATATTTTAAAAAATAAAACATAAAAGCAAAACAAGTGATGAGATTTTTTTATATATTAAAAAATTACATTTATAAAAATATTTCTTTTCCACAGTTATATATAAATGTTGTCAACATAGATTAAGTTATTATATATATATATAATTATATTAGATGTAATAGTACGGCTGATGCAGTAAATAATCCAAATAAATAATTTTAAAGCTATTATTTAAATTCATCAACAATGTTTTACGAATTTTTTTTTAAAGAAAAAACATTTGAAAATTAAAAAAATATTCTAAAGTAAAATATTTACACATAGTAAATAATTGGTAATAAGTTTACTTACAAGTAATAAGTAATGTTTTTATCGTTTAAAGTGCTTACCAAAAGTAATTCTAATCGTAATTTATATCATTTCAATCATTAGCCTCATCATCATTTGCATTTCCAGTGACTAAGAAATTAAACTATCTTCCTCCCTCGATATTAGACTGTTTTGTCTTTCCGATTCAATATTTATAACAAAAATAACTATACGCATAAAACAAACTTTTTTTTTTATTTTTCTAAAGTAACTTAAAATTCTAATTTTATAATAATTCTAAACTTTTAACTATTTATTATTTTATTTACTCCACTCTGCCACACTTTTCCTGAGCATATACTGGTTCTATACAAAAATTCTTCCTTTGGCATCCACATTATGTCCTTTAGTGATATTGTCTACTTTTAAACTATCTATAAAATCCAAATTTTGTTATATATGTATTTCTTAGTGGATATTATGGATATATTCATTTTCATATTGCTAATACTTAATTTCATTAAACAAACTAATTTTCACCTTGCATCGTGTTATATGTATATGCTTTTTTTTTATTTTCATTATTAGCAATTATTTGTCAAACAAAAGTTTTTTTCATAAATATATTTTTGCAATCAATAAAATTACTTTTCTAACTCTAAAATGAACTACTTAAATCATTCTCCACCTCTTTACTTCAACCTGTCAAACTAAAATAAAGATAAACTTATACTATTTCAAAATATCTGCCCCTCTATCTTGTCAACCTAAAATAAACACGAACTTACTAGTATTTTTACATCTTTTTTTCCCCCAGTTTTTTTAAATCAATATATAATTAAAATTACACTTTCCATCTCTCTGATTTGTATTTATATATGGCTTCCACATTGGTCACTTTTATATATGTATGTATGTATGTATGTATGTATGTATGTATGTATGTATGTATGTATGTATGTATGTATATTGAAGCAGTCAATCTTAGATTAAGATTGTGCTTCATGTTTCCACCTACTAAACTGTGTTTAAACCCTATATCCCATCCTGCTCCTTTTGTCGTGTATATATATTTTATGTATATATTTGAGATGCGCGCCTAGGTTATAAAATTTTAACTTTTAAATTAACATTTTTATTATTATTAATTTTATAGTTATTAATTCTTTTTATTAAAATACATAGGTGCAGCTCAAATATATATATATAGAAGAAAAATACTTACAAAATATTGATTTTTTTGTAAATATTGTTATTTTTTAAACTTTTTCTTTTTAAAGTACTTTTTTTATTAAACTGTATATTTTTATAAAATCCAATATGGAAGTTGCTATGGTTGATTGTCTAAAAATAATTAAGGGTTGGAAACACTTGTTTTAATCTGGGAAAGTATTTTTAATTAAAGTTTTTACTTAAAATGGGATTAAGATTAGAGATACTTTTGTTAAAAACATGTCAAATCTATTTCTAATCTGGAAATAGATTTGAATTTATTTTTGGATGTTATTTACTGTTGCATCTTCAAAAACAATCGATAAAGAAAAAGTATAAAATGGCTGAATTTTGAGTCACAGATTAGATTAGCTACTTTTGAGAGAACTGATTGTAAACATATTACACGTCACTGTGAAACTAAAACCTTCTCGGTCCTGTTGGGTCATCATCTTCAGCGGCCATCTCATTCTGCTGCCCAAGAGGAAGTAAAAGTCTGACCTAAGAACTTTAATGCTAATAGAAGCTTGCAGTTATTTAAGAACTTTCATTTCAATTGCTGTACATGTGCAATATTTTGAATCAGACTCTTAAAATTTCCAGGTAACTTTTCAAGTTGTCACCACAAACTAAATCTAACCTAACTCATCTATCAAGATTTCTTTTAATATATTATTTAACTTTGTTTTTGTTAATATGTAATTTGCTCTTAGTTAATTTCTATATATAATATGTAAATTGGCTCTCAAATGACTTCTTTAAATTTAATTCTATCTCATATGCTCTAACTTTCTTTAATTTTGGTGCAGTCATTTATTTATTACTTGATTTTATGTGTGCTTTTATTTTAATATGCCAATATCAAACAATCTGATGAGTTGAATTTCTAAAATCTTTTTTGTCAGTTTAAATAAACCTTCATGAAGCAATTTATTAACGTCCTCTTTAAATATATATACATATAATGCATTATAAATTAATACGTTCACAGATTGTTTTTACGATTCAACATTTTAGGTTCGTTTTTAATATAAAATTGATTTATCACTGGATTTTCTACCCAGGGTAAATCCAGAACTTAAGCTAATTAATGCTTTGAAATCTTTTAAAATGTTGTGTTTTTATTAAATTCTAAAAGAGTGACCCATTAATTATTTTCTATATAACTCCTTTTTTTATTTACTCTTAAAATATAAGCTTAAATATTCCAGTTATTATAAAAACCACAAAGGTGATATTGAATTGTTTTAAATAGTAGAAAGGGGAAGGGGTAAATCTTAATGTTTCTTTTACTAGGTAAAATTTTAACGTATATTTTATTAAATGAAATATTCTCTTATATATGTTATAACTGCATAGTGTATTATTTGTCTAAATTATAGTATTCAAACAAGGATCATTTATTTTAAAGCAGTAAAAGTTATTCATTGTCATTAGTGACATTTATCCATAATGTGTTACTGACATTTGGCCTATCTTCATAAATTATATATATATATATTATGTGCTTCTAATCTAATCTGGGGGTTTACGACAAGATTGAACCCATAGATTTCTCATTATATCCACTTATTCCATTTAAATGCCTCTGGTGGTGATCCTGTAAGTTTGGCACATGCTATGCATATTCACTTCTTCGTAGATAAAGGGCCTCTCATGTCGGTTATACCAGCAACAGTCTGGGCCATGCCATGCCCATCCACTTTCTTCATACAAAAAGACCTCTGGTGGTGATTCCCAAAGTCTGGCTCACACTAAGCCCATCCACTTTGTTCTCATCCAGAAGCATGACCTTTTCCTCTTAGTTATTTATAGGCTATTATGTCAGTACTGCAAACTTCTTTGTATAATTATTCCTTTTGCTTGATGACCCAGTTTTAATGCTCTAATATTAAAATTGTCCTCTGCTCAAAATATATATGAATGCCAACTACTTCTAGTTTTATTAATTAAATTTATTTCAGTCTTATAATCCCACCATCATAACTTATTTCTGTCTTTAAGAGTATCTATCTGCCTTGGGGAAAATAAGCATTCTTCTTACCAGCACTAATTAAAAGAAGTATCATTAAATATTTTGTCATAGAATCAAATATAATTTTCAAATGTGTTTTATTTATTTTCATGATCTTAACCTTTTAACCGCTAATTATATTATTGGTTGTGTCAGCTAAAAATCAAAGCTTTTAATTGGCCAGCTCACAAACTGAAGACAAGTCAATTGTCAAAATATTTCCACCTTTAATATCATATTGACTTTATATTCGTTTATAAAAAGTATATTAATACATTGTCAGGTTATAAAAGTGAATGAAAGTTCTTTCAAAAATAAATTGCTATTTATTTATTATAAAATATTCAATTTCGGCAACATAAAAGCTATCATATAAACAAAGAGTTTGTGATGTAAATGTCTTTTACGTTATAGAAAAGTAAATATTTCTTTTTGCTAAATCTTAAATATTTTTACTAAAATCTTCAATATTTTTTGAAAATATTTTGTTTTTTTTAGTATTATCTCTGAAAATGATTTGTAATTACTCAATATATACTTAATATTCTTTAAAATTATATTTGAAATGAAAACCTCAGCGTTTTTCTTTATTTTCTTTGATCAGGCGGTTTCTTTGTTCTTTCCAGCCAATCAGAATGTCTTTTTTGGCTGAGAGCTGGCTGACAGCCAATCACCGACAAGGTTCTTTCTTTGTTTAGTTTTAAATGCAGTTTTTTTTTATTTTTTACTTGTAAAATAATTTGGAAGAGGGCACCATCTTACAGAACTTTTAAAAACCTAATCAATAACTGTCAAACAAATATTCTACCATTAAAACTAACAAAATTAGAGTGACGTCAGCTGATGATGAGAGACCTCGTAAGAGGCAGGAAAAGGTTTAATGGTGTGAAATAGCTTATATTTATATCTGTAATGAATCTCGGAACACTCCTCTAAAATAATGTTAGTCACCTCATTTCTGAACCATAAATCAAAGCGTTAATGGCAGTATTATGTAATTCTTTCTAATATTCGATTGGCATCTTAATATTGGACCCACCAAAGCTGTGTGTTTATTTGTAATATATTATTTAGCTAATAAAGAGCATATGAGAAATAATAGCATGAATGACACTATGTAATTATCTACTGCTTGCTCATTCACGCACATGCTAATGTACTTAATTTATAAATATATAATAATTTGTCAGTATATTAAAATATATTTTATTGTCTAACTTATTTGAGTAGTTTGAATTCCTTCTTTTCTCCACTTTCAAAAGTAAAGCCTCCTTATATATATATTTTAGTTTAGTCATAGTTAATAGATGTATCATTGTTTTGCTCAGCTTTGCTAGTCAGCCGGATTTAAAATTAATTCTCTTTGCCATCACTACTATGTTATTCATTAGGTGTTAGATCTGGGGCTTAGAGTGTGGGTTCAAATCCATGCTGATCCCTGATCTAAATCTTGGTCTTGACTGGGTTTGAAGTACATTGTGTGAGTGTCAGCTCATGTTAGATGGATAAACATGTTTTGACCAGTATACAAATCACAAAAATCATCCAAAGCCACAGTCTGATGTTACAGAACAAGAATTTTTTTTTAATAACCTGCTAAGATCAACTACACACATGAGACTTACATACTATTCTAATTCAATTATAGATTGCAAATAATGACAAAATATTAAAAATTTAATGAGACATTACAATTTATTCACATATATACATAAAGTTAGCATATACTGTAGCATAAATTGACTGCCAGGTCAATTTATAAACAAGTTAAATGTGTTCCTTGAATGATTGATTCAATAATTAAGTTTATTCATGTGATAATTAAATTTATGCACAAATGTTATATATAGACTAATACAATTTAAATACTGCTTAATAGATATGAAATAATTCTGAAAAAATATAAACTCGCTGCATAGACTAATGATCACAAGCAATTGTTATTACAGTTTTAAGATTAATAAACTTACAATCAGAGAATACAATAAATTAATAAACTATTTAAAAAACCAGAATACTTTAAATGCTTTCAAGCTGTAGTTCAGGTAAGTTATTAAATGCTATATAAGCATTTATAAGAGACTACATTGCCTTTACATTATTAATTGATAGATACATACCTGTAAGCTAGGAGCACACTCTCTGATAGGAATTTAGATCAGTCACATATTAAGCATAAGAGTGATCAACAGTTTTGCAAATAGTATCATCCAGAACATGTTCAAAAATAAGGCAATAAAATGTGGCACTAATTTCCACCTACCACAAAATATTGCACTAAATAAAATAATGAATAATACATACAAATGAATTTTGTATGTAAACAAACCTCCCAAAATAAAGTTTACTATACTTCACTTACATCAATACTCCCAATTATCTTCCCTAAAAACTGAACAGGAATTTTCTTAAAACTTTAATTTATTAAAAGTCAATTAAAAAGACAATATGATTTTTTTTCTGTGTATGTAGCTTGTTTACATTTCCTTCACGTTCATTAAATTACAGATGTAGGCTACAGTTTATCTTTTTAACAACTGAAAATGACTAAAAACAATAAATCATTAAAAGTATAGTCAGAGATTGTAATAATAAACCCAAAGTGCTTTATATGTAATAATCTTTCAAATTTATGCTGAATGAATTGTGGTAGTTTAATGAGAACAACAACCTCCTGTCATATCAACTTATAAACAGATTTAACAAACAATTATTGACTAAAACACTTTCATAAAAGAGAAGATAAATAATAGTAATGGTAGAGATTTATAATATTTTTTAATGTTTATCCATATTTCTTTCAGTAGTAAAAGTTTGAGCTTGTTTTTTAGGTATTAGTATATTTCAGTGAACTCTATCTGTCGAATCACCATTATGATGGTAGTTGGTTTTGATCATAGTGCAAAATTAATTAGGTAACTTTAGTGATAGTTTATATTTTACTTGATGGCTGATTTTTTTCTGAAGCTTTGAACATTTGATGTTTACACATATAAATCATGCATCTACTAAAGACAACTTTCAAGATGTTTCTCCATTAGTTGGCAATCAGTACTGGAATACAGATTGCACTCCACTGTTTAACCATAATGAAGCAGTTGGTGGCTTTTCTATTTCTGTATGACATTGGCACTAAAATACAGGGATAAATACAGCTGAATAAGATAAGCTGGATTACTTAAAGCACACAACAGAATAAGCAGAATATACTCAGAAGAAAAAGAATCAGAATCATCAGAAGAATTATAATAATCTTCAAAATCCTAATAAACTGGCTTACACTCTCTATTTATACTTTTTTTTGATCTGCTTATCAGCAAAAATAAGATGTATCTTTAGTCATTTGAATCATTCAATCTGTTGGTTGTAAATAATGTCTGATCTTCATGTTGGTCTGCAGTTTTATTTGGCAGGATGGTCAGTTAGTTGGAGCATTACCTTAAAATGTAATACTCAAGAATCTAGGGATCCAGGTTCAAATCCCTTGGTAAGCCCAGCAGCACCTAAAAAAGAGGGGAGTATAATACCTCTCAAAATGCGCATATATTAACTTGTTTCATGTGCTATTACTAACAGTTGAATGCATTTAAAATATTTAAATAGCGTTAATTTTTTTCTAAAAACATTCAATACACATATTAGATGATGAAAATAGTCCAATATAAAAATACAACTAAAACACCATCATCATATTAGATGATGGAAATAGTCCAATATAAAAATGCAACTAGAACACAATCATCCCAAACCTTCAGGAAAACACAATATTCTTGATTTATTTGAAAATTGTAGTCAATATTACACAGTTTCATGCTTAATAAAGTATAATCTTTGTTATTATTTATGAAGATTCAAATGCATTGGATAACTAAAGAACATAGGATTGGTGCCTCCACATTTAAAAATTATAATGTAATATATTATTATTATTTGTGTGTGTTTTATTTAATGTAAATAAAATTTGTATTTATTTATTTATTAAACTTGCCCTTTATATTTATTTTTATTATATAAGATTATATGTTAATCATTCTTTTATTTGGGTCACACATTAATTATAATTTCACTACACATATATTTAATTTACACTTATCATGAGATATTTGAATAAACACTTATTTTGAAGATTGATTAGAATGCAAATTCAGGCATAATGTCTTTGAATAAATTAGTATTACACATTATACAAACACATTCTGAAAATGTTTATTAAGTATTTAAAGAATGTATATATAGATTTATTTATAGATTATCATTTATACTATTTAATTATTTAATGTTGTTTGGATTCACGAGTATGCTCTATATATTTAGATACTTTGTATTTATTACATCGTATGGCTCGCATATGTTATTGTCTTGACAACATTTGCCTTCTTAACATTTAAGCCAGATTAATAATTTATTGGTGGTCATTATAGATAGTTATATAAAACAAAACTTATATTATAATTAGGTTAGTGTCATTAAAATTGGATATATAGAAATAAAACATTTTAAAGATAAAAATAAGTTCTGCTAAAGCTATTTTTAAAAATAAATACATCGACATATTTAAGCACCTTTGGATTACTACTTGAAACTTTATCAAAGAAAAATACATTTGAATCACTTTTATTACTTCTTACTGCCGCTGTGAGATTTTATAAAGTATTAATTTACAATTATACTTAAAATATAAAATAAAGTAATAATATTGTTGGTTGTTTTTCTCATTTATTAGCAATGATTCAAGTATTAGAAACCAATAAATAAACAAATAATTATGATTATAAAGCTGGGATAAGTTGTATACAAGAAATGTTAATGGTGGATAATTAGTATTTAATGACTAAATTCTCCAACAAATTAAAACTACAATTCATATATCTGAGTTCCAGGGTTTGTCAGATACTAAATTTTTACATAAAAAAAAATGAATTAACAAAATGACATTTCAGTGAATACCAAATCCATAATACACTTTTGTAATAACAACTTGTTTTACGTACATTTTTTTTATTTGTATATTGAAAAGTCAATAATTAAATATGATTCATGTTTTCTGCTTTGAACTTAGGTATGTCATTGATGTAATATGCAGAATTATATAAATTAATAGATTTTCTATGTCAGATTTCAATAAAGAAAAACAAATTAAATGTATATCACAAAAATAATGTAATTAGTAAAAAATTTGGGAAACATGTGTGTAAATATCTGACTGTACTTTAAGGCATTCGTGTCATTTATGTTATTTTCAATTTCATACTAAGAACCTAATTTATTGTTTATTGACTGTAGCATAATACATACCTGTAATATATTATATATTACTATAGTAATTATATTATTATTTGAACTCTTTTATTGTATATAAATAAACTTATTTTTAAAACTAAATAAGAAAATGTTCTAGCTTTCTTCCTTAAAGTAAATGTATTGTGTTTCACTTGAAAATAGAGTTTAAAAAAAATATATAAAATGAAAATACTGAGTTTTCTAATTTTTTAAATTCCTTTATATTTTCTGTT
>JAQFVV010000226.1:1541887-1577396 GCA_028023455.1 Epiperipatus broadwayi
ATTGTATCATTTACCAAAAAACCAGGCTAATTTCAACTTTAACCAATCTTCATCCATTTTTTAAAAGGCCACTGGGAATTAAGATAATGGAAAAAGTTGTAAAAAGGATCATCTAGAGCCACCCCTACTTCCTCTAATTTCCAGTATGCAGTTTGCAAAAAAGGCTATTCTGCCATACAGACTGCTCTGATGTTTAAAGCAGTACTGAATTTGTTTCAAGACTGAAAAAATATGCTCCAATTGCAGTTAAGCTGGATATAAACTCTACATTAGTCTCTGTGTTCATTCCCAATCTGATTGATATGCTATCTAACACTACAATACCAAGTGTACTGTTTTATTACCAACTTGTTGCAAGTGCAGGGAAATACATATCACTCGTAGTGGAAAGTGTTCACCATCATTTGCCCCTATAAAATCCATCTCCTATGGATCATCTTTTAGTGCACTATATAGAAAATATTTTCAAGCATCCAAATTATACATATTCATCAATATATTTCATGCATAGCATACATGGATGATGTCACTGTCTTCCTGCACCTCATAAGCATCTCACCATATTGCAAAGCATTCTCAATTAATATACTGCCACATATAAACTTAGATTTAGCATGAGTAAAACAGCAGCATAGTTTATATGCATCTACATCAATACATTTAAATATTCCAGTGAAAGGCAAGCCCTTTCTTAGGTTTCTCATTTTACGTGGGTTCATGATGAATAACACCTTACAAAACTATCTTTAAAAATGCCATACTGATTACCAATTCTCTCTCCATTCCCTTTATACTAAAATTTATTTATTTAATAAGTTCATAATGACTAATATTACATATTAAATTTCCTATTGTTAAATTTTCAAAATAATTTAATTATGCCATCTCTTGTTTTTTTTTTTTTTGCAATAAGCTATTATGAGACAGAAAGACAGTTTCAATCTCAGCTAAGTGACTTAGTTGCTCACCCATTGCTAATGGTATTGGCCTCCACAGTACCGGAGTGCTCTATATCCAAAAAGCCATAAATTCAATTGCATTAACTGTGCAAAAGTTTCCAACACTACAATCACTATTACAAGTAATCCCTACTGATAGACCTCCCTGTATATCAGCTACATTTCTAATCACATTTTAGCAATAAATCCTATAATCACCCAACCAATCAACATTTCCCATGAGTAATAAATAGACATACTGGCAAACATATGCTATACTACATCTGGAGGCTAACAAAGATTATCCTTCTCCCATGCTTGGTATCAATAACCACCAGCTACTTTGCTCCTTCAAAAGAAGGTACCCAAAGCCTAATTTTTTTTTAGTTTCCTAGTTCATCTTAACCTATATGCATTGCTAATGTTTCATTTGCTCTGGTATCACTGTTTATATAAAAATATAAATTCATTTTGTACCTTAGATAATGTGGCAAAGAAAACTCAACATCTCTTTCAGCAGTGTCAGGCCCTCAACCAAATCATGACTATTATGCTAAATAGATGCACATGATCAATTGCATCTATATAACAGTTAATTCAATCCCATCAGAAGATAACCCTTCCATAGCATGTGCAACAACTTTCACCATGTAAGTATTCTGGTGCACTCACTGCACCTTCACCATTGGCATCAACACCAAAAAACATCCAGCTACATTCTTTAATAAGCTCCAACAAATCAAAGCCTGAGACAACAATACTGCACTGCTAGATATTTTTGCTGCCACCTGGCCACTACCAAAACAACAACCCAATTTATAAAGTCATAATCCTACAATAACCACATCAAACAGCATTCAATGGTACCTTCCATTACTCTTCTACTTCTTCTTCATCATTTTCTTTTTCTTCATCATCTTCTTATTGTTATTATTATGTTATTATTGCTATGATTATTATATCTTTAATCAATTAGGATTAATTAGGAATGCTTTTCATTCATAATCTAATATTTCAAATCATCGAACTTCAATTTATTAAATATTGAATGCTGACAGAAATTGATACCAAGGAGAACGTTGCAAATATTTTCATTAGTTAAAGGGTTAAAAGTGGAGATACTTAGAAATTCTAATATTAAGATATTTTAGGGGAAATAAAAAGGGTATTTTTGTGTGTATAGGTTAATTGCTAAGCTTTGTTTCTTTGCTAGGTTAATTTAAGGCTTTGACAGATTAAATAAATTGAAGCTATAACAAAATAAATAAAAATGTATTTGCTTCACTATCAATTTCACAGCCATGATGTTTTGTTTTGTTTTTTTAAAAAAAGACTGATTTTAACAAAATGATAATCATGACCAGACAAATTATAATTAAAGACTACAAAGTAAAAATCATTACATGATAATTTATTTTTTGAAAAATATTAAAAAGTGAAGATTAGCAATAATGATTTATCAGATTGAAGAGTTTCAGAGATATGTCTAATGTTTGGGAGATATCACCTATTATTTTGCAGTATTAATATTTAAAACAAAAAGATTTTTGGAAGATTTTATTTACATAATAAAGAGAATTCAGAATACTTAAATTATTATGGTAACAATCAATCATTCTTCAAACTTTTTTATGGGTAAATGTATATATCTTTACATATTGCTGTCTTACAAAATGAACACATTTAACTTTATGGAAATTATTGATTTGCTCTACTCACATGTGGATAAAGACAAAGGCATACAATCTCTATACTTATATTGAATTTTTCATTGAAAATTCAACAATTTCATGAGAAAAAATAATGGTAACTTTAAAAAAGAAGTGATATCCACATGGTAATTTTTTCTATACCAGAGCATATAAAAATTCTTAAGCTCATATAAAAATGCACATTGTTAAGTTTTTGTCCCAATGCTGTAGTAGGTAAGGATTCCTTAATGAATGCTCAAACTATTATTTCTAGTGTTTACTCTTTAAAGATTCTCATCAAGGCTAATGAATTGATAATATTAAATTAATTATTTTTGAATGGTACTATGTTGCTTCTATTGCATTGGCTGTTCATTGCTATTTTTCAGGCATCTATAATATTAAAAGGTCAATATGCATTGTTTTTGTTTAGAAATCAATACTTAAAATAATTAGTTTAAAAAAACGTCTAAAGACAGTCAGTATTATTCGCACGTCAAACAAATCCAACAATGCCCTTATTTGGATCTCAAAATAAACTAACAATTGTTGAATAATTAATTATTTGGTTGAAGGTAATTCCAAGTAGGTGTTTTGCATTAGCATTTTTTTTTTAAAAAAAGTGAAATTTATAGTGATTTATTGGCAAGGTAAATTTTATTTAAGCAATATATTTGTAAAATATTTATTTTAAACTAAACAACTGTGTGATTATAATTATATTTTATCTGAAAATATTTCTTTTTAAGAAGATAAGTCATTAAATTGAAATTACAACAAAATGAAAGTTGTTTTGACTGGCTAACAAAAATTGCTTTAATAAATGTCAATAAATAAATATCTTGCAAAATTTTAATAATAATAAATTTAATTTTGATTTTTAAATCGTAATTTTTATGTAAATGTTGTCTCAATTAAAATTCATTTCTTATTTCAGAAATGGAATTTAAATAAGAAATATTTTGTCTACAATTTTTATGAATAAGCAGTTTATGGTGAATAATGAAAATTGCCATTCTTCAATTAAAAATCAGTTTAATACTTTGTTTTTCTATTTTGTAATAAATATTGTAAAGATCATCAATATATGATATAAAAAATGGGCTCAATTTAAATATATATATATATATTAAAATATGGATTAAGTCATTACTAGGATGTTTCAAATAAGAGAAAGAAATTGAAAATCGAACAGGTTAACAAAATGACAGGACGTTTTTATGCAAAAACAACAAAAAAATTAATTCAACTATTTTTTTTATGCAAAAACAGCAAAAAAAAAAAAATTAATTATATTTTAATTGTCCCATTTAGACTTTATCAATTAGTAAATGCAAAAATTAATATACATTTTCCTTGGCATTAGGATTACATAAAAGGTTTAAATGTATATAAATAAACTTCGTAAATGTAAATAAATTGCAATTAAATTTACGAAAAAAGAAAAAAACTCCAGGTATGATAAAATTATAATTGATATTATAAAAAAGCAGGATAAAAAAAATGTCAAATGATGAATAAGGACCAAATGATTGGAATAAAGCAATAGTAATATTAATATTTTTAAAAGGTGATAAAAAAGATATTAGAAATTAGAGACCTGTCAGTCTTTTATCAGTTGTATACAAAAATTTTACCAAAATAATTACAACTTGTCTATTGGATTTCAACTAACCAAAAGAACAAGCTGTATTTAAAAGTAGTTTTAGTACAGTGAATCATATTCAAATGTTCAGAAAAGTTATAGAAAATACCAATTAATATGAGTTGTAATTATGTTTAAGATTTGGAGATGAAAAGACATTTGATTCTATAAGCATTTCTTCATTGGTTAAAACATTGAATCATCAAGGTTTAGACCCAGTATATAGTTATATTTTGAAAAACATTCATAAAGGTGCACTCAAAACAATTAGATTACATAGTGATACTAAAAAGATTAACATTGAGAAAGATGTATGATAGAGTGTCTCCATATCTCTCAAACTTTTTACAGTAGTTTTGCAAAAATATTTCATGGATTAAAATGGAAATCTAAGGGAATAAAATTAAATGATTATTTAAGTCATCTAGATTTTACAGTTGAATGTAGTTGATTTTACAAATAATGTTTTAGTGTTTCAGGAAATGTTGGAAGAGTATCCGATGAAAAGTAAGAAAGTAGATTTAAAAAAATATATATTAAAAAGATAGAGTAATGTTCAATAGATTTTCGCAAAATAAAATAAAAATTAACAATAATGAATTGAAAGAAATTAACAACTACAAATCTCTTGCTCAAATTATTACAACAGATGGATGAAATTAATCATAGAATTAAACTCAGTTGAAATGCTTTTGGTAAAAATAACTTAATATTTAAAGAAAATATATCTACATGTTTGAAAATAAATGTTTTTACTAAATGTGTGTTACTAGTTCTTATTTAAGCCACCTGATACTTGGACACTTAAAAAAAAGTAATACAGACACTTCAGATTATTCAATGGAGTATGCTGAGATGCAAGTTAGGAGTAACAAAAAAAAGTGAAAACAAAATACATGGGTGAGAGGACAAGCAGGTGTTAATGATATCATTAAAAGAATTAACAGATTGAGTTGGGCTGGATATATTGCTAGAAGAAATGATAACTAAAAAGTTGAATTTTTAAACTGGATTCTGAGAGATTGTAAAAGACCTAGAAAAAGACCACATGTTAAATGGGTGGAAAAAATAAGGAAGTGTATTGAGGTGGTGTGAAGAAGAAAGGCGAAGATGAATTGAACTTGGAAAGACCTTCATTCTGCAGTGAATCGATAATGGTTGAAAATATTGATGATGATATATACAAAATATTCGTTTTAATTTCATTAATTAATTCAAAATATTATATCTAAAAAACAATAACTAGTTTTTAAAACTATTTTAAGTCAGTTACATATTTTAACAAATAATAATTTACTAAGGCTGTAACCTTAGAAATAAAATACGAAGGTAGGGACCTCTATAGGTCTTAAAACACAAGCTTACGCTATGAAGAAAAGAGAGAATCCTTCTTTACTTCAACCTACTTTTATATATAAATAGGTGAAGCTGAAGTGTTTTGATCTAAGAGCGTGAAGCTATTCAATACTTCACTAATTAAGTCCACAATCCTTATAATACATTAATACTCGCGAAATCTTACAATTTACTACGAGTCAATGAAAAGATCTTATAGTAAGAAATCTGTTACGATAATTTAAAGTTGTAATTATAAATTTTATTAAACGCCCATTATTATATTAAGTAATAATTTACTAAGACTGTAACCTTAGAAATAAGCGTCTGAAAAATACGAAGGTAGGGACCTCTATAGGTCTTAAAACACAAGCTTACGCTATGAAGAAAAGAGAGAATCTTTCTTTACTTCCTACTTATACGATTGTGTATACTATCAGAAAAACATACTAATTTTTATATAAAAATAATTTTGATCTGATTTTTTTTTTTATTAAATTATTATTTTTATTTTTTTTAAAAAGTCATGCAAATACTATATATATATCTGTGTTTTCCTGAAGGTTTGTGATGATGATGTTCTAGATGTATTTTTATATTTGACTATTTCCATCATTTAATATGTATATTGAATGTCTTTAGAAAAATTTAACTTTATTTAAATATTCCAAATACATTCAACTGTTAGTAATAGCATATCAAACAGGTTAATATATACGCAACATTTTTGAGAGGTATTATTCTCCCGTCTTCTTCAGGTGTTTCTGGCTTGACCAGTGACAGTACTAGGATGTGATTAAAACTTGAGTCCTTAGATTCTTGAGTACTGAATTTTAAGGTAACGCTCTAACCAACTGAGCCATCCTGGCAGGAAAGCTCACTTGGTTAGAGAGTTACCTAAAACTTCAATGCTCAGTTGGTTAGAGAGTTATCTTAAAATTCAATACTCAAGAATTTAAGGGCCCGGGTTCGAATCCCATGCCAATACTGTCACTGGTCAGCCAAAAACAACTGAAGAAGAGGGTGGGGAATAATACCTCTCAAAACGTTGTGCATATACAAATCTGTTTGATGCGCTATTACTAACAGTTGAATGTATTTGGAATATTTAAATAAAGTTAATTTTTTTAAAAGACATTCAATACACATATTAGATGATGGAAATAGTCCAATATAAAAATACAACTATATATATATATTAGTTATATATTGAACTATTTTCATTATTCAATTGAATCACTAAATGTTTTAGAAAAAAATCCTATTTTATTTATACGTTTCAAATACATTCATCTGTTAATAATAACACAAAGGCTAGTCGAAAATATTCAACTGTTATTATTAACAGTTGAATGTATTTGTAAAATTACAAATAAAGATTAAATATTTCTAAAAACATAGAAAAACATCAAGTAAAAGGACATTATCACAAACTTGAGAGAAACAATATATATATATTGTACCGAAAAATTGGCTGATGTATATATTATCTCATTTAAATGCAAACGGATGAGAAATCTCTCTCCATATATATAATACATAGGGATAATATATCTATATTTCACTAACAAATAGATTTCAAATGACTTTTTTTTCTTTTTAATGCTTAGATCTATCAGTAAAATAAATTAAACCAATGATGAAATAAAAATTAAAAAAACAAAACAAAACGATTAAGCTGAATTCATTATAAGTGTTACATATAGTTAATTTCACATATATCTAAAAAGATAAAATATAACAAATACTGACACTGTTTAAATGCACACACACACACACACGGAAATGGTAACAGATTACAAGTGTGTATCAATTTTAATCAAATAATATTAAAAACTAAATAATTTTAAATATTTTTATTCTAGAAATTGTATCTGTATGTGAAAGTTGTAAAGTAAAATTTTAATTTTATTTTAACAGTTTACTTTGATTTGAAGGATGAAACTTTAACGTCCATTAATTTCTATAATTTGAAGTTCATGATAATAAAATTATTGTATCTTACTAAGCTTTGATTAGTGTTTCTTTTAAACCTATGTATTTATATTAAAAAAATTTAAAGTAATTTTCGACATCCACTATCTAACTCTTCACATACATTGTACATCACATAAAATAACTCTCATTTTGCTGATAAATATTGATTAGAATAGAACACATTGTTTACTGAACTTCAAATATATTGTACTTTTTAATAAGCTCTTACATATAATTGTTATATCTCACCTTGCTTTCAAATAATGAACTAGTTTTTATTTCATCTTTATAATGGTCAGATTGAGCATTCATTGGCACAGACAAATCTTTATACAAATAGATAACATATTTCTAATAGCAAGAATTGACCAATGCAAGATGATGCTCAGTTAATATGGTTGTTTTCATTAGGAAAGGTGATATGGGCATAAATAGTCTATACATTTGAAGGTCAGGTCAGAAAACAACTGTCAGAGTTGAATGGCAGTTATATACATTATCGACTATACACTTAACACAGGTGAGACAACATTCAGGACTGAAAATTACCATAACCTAATTCTGACACATGGTAGCTGTCAGAGTACATCCAGAAGTGTCATCTTACTTACTCATGAAAGGTTATCAGGATATAGCTGCAAGTGGTAATTAAACTTATAAATTCATGGCCACCAGAAGCTATAACTATATATATATATATACTGTTGGCATTCATGGCCACCAGAAGCTATAACTATATATATATATATACTGTTGGCAGTAGTAGGCAGAGATACAACAGAATAAATAGTGTATATATGCATTTATATATTTGTTCCATGAATAAATATTATAAACATGTTGCCACAAGTCTCTGATTATTAAAATTATATATATGCCAAGACTTTGGTGCTGTTGCAAAAATAAAAAAAATTCCTCACAGCTGGAAAAGTTGAAAATGATAGTCTTTCCTCCACAGGTTGTTAGATTTTTATCTTTAATCTCAAACAATTGATGACCAACACTAACATCATTAGTACTTCAATAAAAAAATTAAAACCAAACATGAATGTTTACTTATTAAAACAATAAAAGCAGAATCCACTATGAGTTGTTTAGATCTGTACTATTAAAATAATTGACAGTCAACATTATGAACACACCACTAGAAACAAAAAAAATCAATCATGACTGGTTGCACATTAATTAGAAAGAATTGGAATGTTTTTTCCTATCATGGCAGTAAGAAAAAAAATAATCAAAATAGCTAACATTGGCTCAATTATAGTTCTATCTGACTTATCCTCAAAATTTCACAGCTTACAAGGATCATGCACTTTTCTTTATGCAGACTAATCAAATAAAGAAACCTAACTTAAAATTAACCACTCTGTCCTCAGTCACTGGATCTTAGACATATAAGATTCTTCAAGTGCAGACCACCCTCATGCTTTCACCTAATCTTGATTTTGATAGGGCATTGTCTTTATTCACAATCTTTTTTGGCCAATACCCTTACTGATAATGCAGAGATATCACTTCAACCTCTGTAGCCAAGAAAAAAAAGGAGAAAGCTTAATATTTTGCTGTTTAAAGCAGAAAACTATTCTTAAAATGTGATTTTAAAGACTTCCTCAATGTAGCTCTGAGAAATCACTTTATTTGTGGAATGAATGTTCCTATTGGATTCTGATATCATTTTTGACTTAGCTGTCTCTCAATCAATTCTATTGGAATCAACTTCTATTGGAATCAACAGTGAGTCAAGAAAATCAATTGAATAAAATAATAACATCGAAATTGTTGATCAGATGTCTGGGTCAAACAACTACTCAGCTAAAATTTAAAAAAAAAATGCCTGAATCAATCAGCAACTATAAGTAATAAAGATTGTTACAGATGTGATGAATCAAAATGCATATGTTTCGCATATAATAGCTGTTTGTTTTAAAAGAAAACAAATTGCTAATGACAGAATGAAAAAATCCATTTCAAAAAACAAGAAAGGTGTCAAGCGTTAGCCAAGAGGTCATCACACCTGCCTTGCAAGCAAGTAGTTGGTTGCAGATGGGTTTGGGATCACATCCTGGTCGATGCTATGACATATGAAAAAAACCCAAAAAAGATGATTTAAAGTCAAATAAATTAAATGCCTGAATAATCACTGTGAAAGGCATTGATTCTGTTTTTAAACACAGAATAATCATTAAAAATATGCCAATAACAATAGACCTGTTAACTGTGTCTGCAGTTTTTATGTGGTCAGTCAAGACTTGGGCTACCACTAATATAAAAAAATAGATACATCAGCTAAAATTTTGCATCAACCCAAAACATTGATTACTAAGGCAATAATATATCATTCTTCAGCCAAACAATAGTTAAATTTATTATGTTTAATAAAAACTATATATACTGTGATTGTTTAGGCATGTAGGCTTTGCAGTAATTACAGTGAATAAGCCCACAAAAATAAATTCCAAAAGGGTTGACCTAAAAGCAGTTGTTATTAAACCCAGTTTTAATACTAAAATAAGTCATGAAAGTAAAAGTAAAAACGTCCCATGCAGTATTTTCAAGGGAATTATAAAGTGGTTTCCAGCAGTTGTGATTAAAGTTAAAAACCACAAACAGTTGTGGTTAAAATAGGTGATAAACAGCAACATTACCAACACAAAAATTAACTAAGGTTGAATTTCACAGCATCAACTATCAGTTAGAAGGCATCAGCCATTAATGAAGAATCATCAGATGATTAGTCACTAGCCAGTAGTTAATAATCTTCAAAACTAAAAATTTACAGATCAACAAATAAAGACACTGAATCTAATGATGAAGTCACTTAACCTGAAGAAGGCAGAAATAAATAAAAAAGTCCACCATGGCTAATTTTAGATACCAGGGGAGATTTTTGATATCACCTTGCCTTCAAATAATGAACTAGTCCAGCATCGATTTTATTTTGATTGAAATGAACTTTTTTTGCTACAGACCAATCTATACAAATAACATGCATCAAAAGTGAAGAATGTCCATGATGCTCAGTCAATGTGATTTCTGTCATTAGGAAAGTGGATCTGATTATAAATAATCAATTCATCTGAAGATACAGTCAGATAACAACTAATAAAGATGAACAGCAGTATATATGTTTTCCACTATATGGTTAAGATATTGAAACAAGTTCATGTTCATGTCTGGAGACTTCTAGAAACTAAATCAGATGTGAGGTAGATTGTAGAGTAAAGATGAAAATGATATGTAAACTTATAATGACAAATGAAATCCCATTTTTCTATAGTTATATTATAAGCTATATCTATAAATAGTATAAATACACAATTTATATTTGTTTTGTTAATAGATATATCTAGAATGGACCTAAACTCAGATTTTCAAGATGTCCACAGCCATTTATTCCATTCCATACAACTGATACACATGACTATATACATATGACAAAAAGGTATGCAATTGATAAATGGTCTTGTGTATGGGTTGTATAAGATGGAATGGATGGCTGAGTTTAGGTTTCTTTTTATTTACTTTAGGTTTACTGTAGATGGTGTACATGTATTTAAATAACACAATAACATAGACAGTTTTTAATATGTATAATAATTATATATGAAATAAGATTATAGCCTAAACAAAATTTTAAAAAAAATAATAATATTGTTAATATTAACAATAAATTTAGGGGACACATTTACCTATCTTTAACATAGGGTGTAATTCTCTTTTGCATTTAATGAAAATTAAGAATAAGTAGAAAAATCTTATAGTATCATTTTTATTTTAAAAGATATAACAAAATGTCTGATTTTCATATCAATTAAATACAATCTGGGCAATATTCTTTTTTTTTAATAACTTTTTTCTTTTATAGAGATGTAATGGCAGTCTTAGTATCAAGAAATTATGATCACTCTAATTGTTTTGATGTTTTAAGTCAGTAGCAACTTTAAGTATGTTTTTTACATTTTGTAAAACTTTTAGTATTATGTTAAAAGAACATTTTATTATATAAAATATTACTATAAAATTTGAAAAAAAAAAAAAACAAATAAAATGGATGTTTTTTTAAATATAATATTAAACAAAGTTATTTAATAAAAATCACATATGGCACAAGATGGAAAAATGTTCTTGGTATACTGCAAAATTTATTTACAAATTTTAATTTTATTTTAGACATGAACACATATTGCTTTCATAGATAGAACAATATCTGGTTGCATATCATAAAATGTATTACAATTTAATTTTTTTATTAAACCGGTCTGGGGATGGGGACAATCCAAGATAAAAATGATTTGAATGTCTTCTCTTGTAGTAGCATTTATCATTAAAAAAAAAAAGCTTGCTTAGAGCTATTAGCACGCTCTTAATTTTACATATTTGTAAGTGCAAGCTATATATAAGTCATGTGACATCTGACTTGTTATTATTATTATTCTTTTTTGTTTGTTTATTTGTATTTTTGCTTGTCGTTTGCATTGATTTTGTATCATGGATGATTGTAGTTGTGTATATTGATACAGTATAGTTTACTGTTTCACTGTATATATCGACTCTTAATGGTATAAATTGTCATCTAGTTTTCCTTTTCTGCTAAGAAGATTATTTTTTCCCAAAATTTTGATGATCTAAATTATTGTATATAAGTTGGGGGTTTCTCAGAGTTTTATTTATGCCAGTGCAGGTCCATATTACTCCAAACAAATGCTTTCCATGGAACTGTTATTTTTTGTAAGTAAGCACATACATTTTTATTTACATACATAAAAATCAAAGCCATGTATATATTTGTTTCATATATGAGATGTAAAAGATCACTCAGTAAGTGTTCTTCAATCTCCATATATTCTTTTATCTTTTATCCCTTGTATAGCTATTTCTGAATTATTAAAATTGGAATAAACTACAATCAAGATAGACACTTTCCTAATGTGACATATTCAAAAACCTTTCTTAGAACATTGTATTTTATTCTTTAATATATCTATTTAGAGTTGAATTTTAAATCTAATGAATCATTAAATAATAGTTCAACTTTTTTTTTCTTTTTAAATTCAATATATTCTTCCACGAAGTTTATTAACTTTCTGATTCACTATTTGAAATGGCAACATTTTTATTTATTTAATGGACAACAGTTCATTGTTAAAAAAAATAAATTTCTATTAATAACTTAACGAATTACTGAACAATGCATTTTCATCTAATGACTTTCTTTCCTTAGCATAAGTTCATGTGAACTGGATACATTATTTATTTATCTACTCATTTAAATTACTACTCTTATTTGCTTTTATTTATTTTAATCACCAAGAAAACAAAGTCTATAAATTAAATAAATAATTTTAAGCAATAAAGCTACCATATATATATGACGATTAAGATATTTACCACACATCTAGAGAAAGTGGATTTCATACAATAACCTAAAAAATTCTATATGAATGAGAACATAAATTTAGATATTGTCATGCCAATTATATGCATTAAAATCTATACACAGATCTGAGTAAACAAATTTTGCCATCAACTTCTAATCTTCTTCAAGATCTTAATTATAGATATGTTTATTGCTTGATGTTATTTTATGCTGGCTCACTGCGAACATTATAAATGTATATTTACATGTTTTGCCACTTTTATTGTTTTAAAAAAAGGGAAAATAAGAAAGGAGTATTTTTAGGAAATGAAATAGATAAAATTAATATTCATGACTTCTAAAATTGATACTTCATATTTAATTGGATAATTAAAATTTTGATAGAATTGATAGACTAAAAAAAAAAAAAACCTTTCAGATGTTTTTATACTGTAAGTATATTGTGTTTTTATATAAATGAAAATCATAGCAAATTTACTAATTGACTCAATGGTTTTTAGGAAAATAGTTGATGCTAGTTAAAAACATATGGAAATGAAATTTGGTTGGTAAAATTTTGATAGCATGGATTAAATATTTATGTTATAAAATTTTTACAGCCTTACATAAAATGGTTGAAATTTAATCTTGGTTTTGAGAGGGTCTATAGTTAGAAATCAACATTTTAATGTAATAGTGCTTGTTTAGTATGTTGTGGTAAGTTAGAGTTCAAAATTTTCCACCTATTCTATATTAAAATAATTTTGAAATAAAATATTTATTTTTGTGATGTTATTTACTTTTATAACATTATTTAAACTTATTAAACGTGTTTGTTTATAAGCAATTTAAGATCACTGCTAATTTAAATTTCATGCCTTTTGTTTGAATAAGTCTGTAATATAGTATTTATCATCATTAAGGCTTACAGTTCAAGAGATCCATTTTGAACTAGCTGAGATTTGGACTTTTGTGTTTATTCTCAGGAACTGTAATTGAGAATACTTAATATTTGGGAGGATAATTTGACATTTTATATTTGAATTTTCAGCTAGTGATATGCACTAAAATTATTTCTTAAACATTATTTAAGTATATACTGGTTTTCCACATATATTAAAATGATGTAATTTGAACATCTTAGAAAGTTTTAATATTTGTGAATTTAGATCACATTCTACTGATGATGGGCATGTGTCTTGGTAGTTATGCATCTCAGTGAATATAAAATCAATATAATGAACTTTATTATAGAATTGTATGCTAGCTTTCAAATATACATTTATTGAACACATATGTTTCTGCTAACTTATATAAGCACATGCCCTTAATTAAATGTGCTTACACATATTAGCATAGTAATTGATAGTTCAAATATTAGAATATTCTTAAATTTAAAAAATATAAATAATCGAATTAATAGAACTCATTATCATTATTTTATTTTATGCAGCAACTATTAAGTTATTTTATACTTTTCCATCTCTCAACTTAAGACATTTGTGAGAACAAGATAACTAACTGATATTTTGCACAAATCTAAAATATGCATCGGCATGCATTATCAATTAATTGTAAATATTTTAATTAAATTCATATTCTTTTATAAACTGCCAATAAGTTATTTATTTACTTATTTTTATGCCTATTTGTTTTCACTAAATACATGCAATTAATTTTAAAATCTTTGCTTAAGATTATAAAGGTACCAATTGTTTCTTTTAATGATAGTAATGAAAGATATGTAGTAATGTTATGTACAATAGTTAAACATCTCTCTGACACTGTTATTTTGGTATTTATTTATATATATTCCACACAATGATAAATAGAATGGAAAATCATGGTAGTGTATGTGTAGTTATATTTTATTAGATTGCAATATTGGCAACTTATGAAAATATTTTTTTAAAGTAACAGATTACTTTTAGAATTATTCATTTATATATAAGTTATAAAAACTCCACTTTACAAACTAGTTTTAAACTTGAGCATGATTTGTCATAAAGTTTATAGTATATATTTCTTCTTCTACTACTGCTATGTTATTTCATGTAAACTTTAGTAATTAGTAGATGCCAGGTGACAGCACTTAATAAATCCTTGGCCAGAGTTATCCTGTCCAATATTTCCAGACTAGGTCTTAACTAATAACTTTCATCAATTGGAAACTTTAGATCATAGAACATTGCACCCATAGTGCACAATTATTCTGGAAGCCATCATTTGCTTCTCTGATTTAATATCAAGCTATCACTTAAATTAAAAACAAAACAAAATTGATTTAAGCTAAGCTAGCTTTCCTCTATAGTCCTATTGATTTGAAACAAGTCCAGTTTCTATATGGTGATTTTATTTTTTTACCAATAATAAACAATTCAATCCTGGGACAGATATTATTACATGATTCCTCATGACAGGCCATTGTGAAGGTAAAATATTATGCTTCTAAAATACAACAAATATGATAGATTTGTGTTTTATTTTAAAATGGTTTTAGACCAATTTTGTCCATAATATAGAGGAACTATACTGACAAAAAACTAAAAACATAAGATATAATCCTAAACTAGTTTTTATATCTATAGAATTATAGGCACAAGTTGACTTTTGTTTGAAACATTTCTGGCTTTTTTTTTTAAATTTGAGCTGATAACCTGATAGTAAAACAGAAAAATGAATTCTGGGTTGCTACAAGAGAATATGTATAAAATCCAAAAGGTTTATATGCACAGTTTCAAGTTCCAAAGCACCTTACTGTTGGAGGTTATAAAATAATATCTAATCAGATGATATTGATTAGGACAACATTTGATAGGAATTTATTAAATACTATCTTCAGACATCTTTTAGTTACTAAATCTGACACCAGATGGCACACTTATAATGAAAGAAAAAAGTATCCTGATTAATTGGCCTAATAATGTATTACTATTCAAACTGCTGGCAGAATCAGTTTTTTATTTATTTAGGAGAGTGACAAAGTTCATGCACTCACTGATTCCTTACATTTTATAGATTTACAGCAAATGACTATATCATTTTTTTTTTTTATAAATTTTGCCTTTTTATTTTTTTATCACTTTAATCTTTTGTACGAATTTTTTTTTATGAATTTTTCCTGGGATTAATTATGGAACAAACATATTGGCAAAGGTAATTTATACAATTTTCTAAACTTATTTTTTTAATAATAAAATGTACTAAACTAAAATTAAGATCGTACAATGAAAATTTGATATTAAAGGTAAATAATTTTATTACAACAAATTAAAATATTTAAATGAGAATTATTAATAAATTGGAAAGAACATACAATCAACCATCAAGATAAGTTAAATAATTAAAACAATTTAACAATTAATGTTCACTTCTTTTATAAGTTTGCTCTGGAAAGCTGTAACTGAAAGTTTCTTGAATAATATAGCAAATGTCTCTATCGGTAATATATTATAAGCTCATAGTTTACATTAGTTTGTAAACATTTAATTAGTCAAAAATCAGAGTGTGAATAATAGTAGCTAATCGGTAAGTTATGTAAATTTATGTAGATTGTGTCATGCATTCTTGGGTTCAGAGAGTTTGTGGTAAGTTAACTTTGATTTTTGTGAATATTTTTACATTCTGGGTCTGTAATAACGCTGGACTCAAAAGCTTTTTGAACTGACCTCTTTATGATGAAAGGTGTCCACAGATGCTCCAATTTCCCATCTGCATGATGAATGAGTTCAGTGTAGAGTGGTCATGGATCCTTCATGATTCAGGACTAACCAAAAGAAAAACAGACAAGACCTTCTACAAATTATTTGCTTTGTTTATACTCAGGTCAGTTTCATATTTCTGCACATATACATTTCTCTCTTGTTTTTGTTATCAGAATACACATTGATAATCTTGTACATTTATAATCATTTTTTAGTCACAAAGTTCTCTTTTTATAAATTATTTACACCGTCTTTTATTAGCATAATGTCTTTATTTATCTGGATAACAATCTGTATGCACTTACATTCTTTCCAATTTTAACTTTAATTTATTTAAATAGATAATATCAACACAAATAACTTTCATTGTAGGTTTCCAAGAATAAATCATACTAACCAAAAAAAGATAACTAAATTGCATATTTTGAATGATCTTTAATTTTTTACTTTTTTTTTAGCTTTTTAAATATTACAAATGCCAAAACACTCATGAACTATACATAGTTTAATGCGGTTCAAAAAATATGTTCTCATATAGAAGATGTTTCAAAGTTTTTTTTCTCAAAATAAAGAAATAAAGATTGATAATGATGAGTTGGAAAAACTTAACCATAAATATCTTCATCAGATTATTATTGGAGATAGAAACATAATGCATGAAATTAATTATAAAACTAAACTTGGTGGGAATGTTTTTACAGAAATAAACATTAAAAGAAAATATCACTATGTGTTTAAAAAGGATTTTAAAAATGCATGCCACAAGTTCTTGCTTAAAGATCTAAGACACTTACATACCAGAGCCTACAGAAACTTCAGACCACCTCAGCAAAGTAGGGTGAGAGTAACACTAAGAGTAACAAAAATAGATCAAAAATGAAATGCATGACTGAGAGAACAAATGGTTATTACTGATATCATTGAAAGAATTAAAGAACCAATATGGAATGAGGCTAGACATATTTTTAGAAAAAATGTTAATAGATGGATAATAGAAATCTCAAACTGGATTTCAAGAAAATGTAAAATACCTAGAAAGAGACCACATGTGAGATACATGGATAAAATGAAGATGTTTTCTGGAATGATGTAGAGACTAGAGATCAGAAGTCAAAGCAGATGGATTGAACTTGGAAAGACATTCATGTTACCATAAAGTGATAATAGTTGAAATTGATAATGATGATAGAACATGTTGGTCCTTATTTTAATTGACTTGACATTTATGGTGCTGTCTTTTAATTTTCTTAGTAGAAAACGTTTTACTGAAATAATTCCATGCCATATTTAATTGTAGACCTTCAATATATTCTAGTCTCTAACATATCATATCAATGAAAACAATTTATATTGCATGTCTTTAGAATGTCTTTGAGATAACCCTTATTGTTAGACAGAGTCTACTTCTGCCAAAAAAA
The DNA here is from genome assembly GCA_028023455.1 of Epiperipatus broadwayi. Lineage (NCBI taxonomy): Eukaryota > Metazoa > Onychophora > Udeonychophora > Euonychophora > Peripatidae > Epiperipatus > Epiperipatus broadwayi. Next base: position 1,559,955 of record JAQFVV010000226.1, read on the forward strand.
CCATACTCAAACTCTACACAAACTTCTTTTTAAAATGTCTTCTATTCTATTTTTTTTTACTTCACATGTCCATTTTTGTAAAACAAATATTTGCATAAGTGAAAGATATCAATATAGTATTTACTTTTATCACTATATATTATTGTTTATTGTTACTATTTTGTCAGTGAAATTTTTGTAAATTTTCACTTATCATCATTACTATTGAATTCTTTATCACAGCTGGAAAATATTTTTTTTATTTAAATCTATTTAAATACATTACGATAAGGTCATTGAATTTTGGTTATCAGCCCATCTTGTAGAAATTTTAGTTTACTTCATTATTCTTAAATGTACTCTAAATATTGAGCATAACTTTGTCAACATTGTTGGTAATTTGGAGTTAAAGTAATTTATCAACCAGATGGAATATGGCACTTAAGAGTTATTTCCATCATTACATTTTCAATGGCATGGACAGCTGAAGAGTTGGAGGGTGGAGTAGATTGAAGCCTGTCCATTAAAGTTTAAAAATTTGCTATCTTAATAAACACCAAGCACTGATTATACATTATGTATGTATATATGTGTGTGTTGGAAATGATGATCTGGACCAACTGATGAGTGCTGGTTCAGCATGAAATACATATATTGGAGTCCATTTATCTTTTTTGTCATGTGTATCAATTGTATGAGATCTGATGGGAGATTAAAAGTCTGTGTTCAAATCCCATATACATCTATTTAATTATATTTGTATGTAAATATTATAAACTCGTAATTAATTATACAAGGCTAGAGAAAGCCTCTCACTTTTAACACCTTGACTGTAATAATTAAACAAAATTTAATATGTGACCTTTAAAGAATAGATAGAATTCATTCTATTTTCAATCTTTTATTTAACATTTAATGTCCTATTAAGTTATAGCCCTAGGGAGGATGATTTACTCTCTTTGTTTACATATACATTAAACCAGGGGTTCCCAACCCTATGCCTGCAAGCAACATGGCACCCACAGACCAATTTACCTGTGCCTGCCGCTATCTGAACATGGTAAAAAATTGTTTATCTGATACAAATAAATTTAATTTTTACAATTTTTTATAAATTATTATATTATATTGTAATCAAAAGTTAAAATTTCATTTTTGAAATAAATATTTTTTTGTATATAATGAGTATTATTACCAATATCCAACTACAAATTTACATTGAAAAAATAAATGGTGCCTGTCATCTGGCCAGTATTATAGAATGTGCTCTTAACTGCAAAAAGGTTGGGGACAGCTGCATTAAACTATGATTTGTTTAAAGTTTATATATTATTCTATATTTGATAGAAATTTGTATATCATGCATATTATTTATTTGTCTTCATTCTTGTAGGTTTAGACTAAAAAGATTAAGGGTTTTAGGACTGATATTCAGTTAAAAAATTGGTGTTCTTGTTTGGATCTTCTGAACAAATGATAATGTTTTTATTTATACAAGTATATCTCTATTGTAATTTAAATCAGTGGTCTTCAACTGCTTCACACCTGCTGACCCGTAAAAATAAGGATAAAGTTTCGTGGACCAGCAAAAATAAGGATAAGATTTCGCAGACCGGCAGAAGTCTATATATAAATTTTCTTAAAGATAAGCATAATTGTTATAACTGATCAAAACAACAATGTTAAATATATAAGATAAAGTTTTATATATATATATGGAGTTTATATAATAAAAAACTTTTTTTAAAATTTTTTTAGAAAAGTAATAAAAAAATTAATTCTACCCCCCCCCCCCATAAACATCCGTGATAACTAGAAAAACAAATTAATTTATGAATGATTGATTAGATTTTGTTTTAATTCTGTTTTCATTTTTTTTTTAATTGGGTAAAAATAAGATGAAAAAATAAATAAAAATTGGCTATATTAATTAAAAGTTTAAACTCTTATTATTTATTATTACAAACTTTTTACTGCCCGTCTAGTACACGGACCAAGGGTTGAAGAACACTGATTTAAATATATTAAAATGTAAACAGAATGAAACTGTATCAAAAAGAAATTATTTAAATGTAAAAAATTGAGAACTACATTAAATAAAAATGCCATTCTTTGTATATACTTTTTTAAATCAAAATTTAAGATAATATATGAGATAAAATATTCTACAGTTTATTGTGAACACCTGTTTTCTGTTAAGTAAAATATTTAATGAATACAAGTTATTTTCAGTTATTTTTCTTTGGTTATAGGAATAACAAAGATGACATAATTTGTATACTGTTTTAAATATAAATTCTTTTGCTAACAATATTTGTTTTAATTTTTAGTTATTTAATCAGATAAAGTAAAAAGATAGTGAAATGTTATCTGCATCTATCTGAAATGTTATTATAAACTGATAATAAAAGTTTCGGATTGTCATATCTTAATGTTGAGAAAATATATGTAAATGTTCAACAATATTTTTAAGTATATTGTATTTTTAATAAACAATTGTGAAATTATGATTCATAAACCACGGAGTCCAAATTGTATGAATAATTTCTGTTGCATTGAAATAGTGGAAAAATTTTATTAAAAATCATTTTATATTGATTATTCACTATGAAATACAAAAATTCTTAATGAATCAAGATATGTGTATGTTTGGAAAATATGCAAAGTATTTTCAAGTTGAATATTGTGTGAAAGGCACGTGGAGTCAGCAATTTAGTTTAGATCGGCTGTTGAAATGTGATTAATATATACAAATTATGATTAGAAATGGTTTTTATGAAATAAATTAATTTTTTCCTATCTTATAAATACGTCATTTTATAAAATAAGAATTCTTTGTACTTTTATTACAATATATTGCTTTTAAGTAAAATAATTTTTTTTCATTGGAAAACTCTTTGAGATAGAAGTTTTATAAATAATAAATTAAAGAATTACTTAAAATAATGTTTTATCTGAGTAACAGAATTGAAACAAAAAAAGTTTTTAATTTTGTCGATGTTAAAACACGGATAAAGAAAAAAGTACACAAGCACGATTTTCAACCATTATTTTGGGTAACAGCTTTTATTTTGAAATCTTGTAAAAGAATTAATTGATTATACAGATCAATACTTGATTTTGATGTTATTATGGTATGCTTTAAAAATAAAAAGAAGAAACTGATTTTTGAGCAAATAAACTAAATTATTTCAAAGCTTTAAATAAAATACAATTACAAAATTATAAGTATTTGGTTCACTATAGTCAAAATATTTATTTATAAATTTATATATATATTTCTTCTATGAATATGTATTTATATATATATTGTTTTTAATTGGTAGAAATATTTTGATTGTATTTAACCAAATACGTATAATTAAATAATTGTATTTGATTTAAAACAATCTTAAACAGGATTGCAAGAAATTGTAAAAAATCTAAAATGCGACCACATATGAAATGGTATATAAAACAAGAAAATATGCTGGGGTGATATGAAGAAGAGATGCTAGATATCAGAGAAAATGAATTGAACATGGAGAAATATTTATCCTGCAATGAATAAAGAATGGCTGAAAACGATGAAGATAATGATGATGACGATATATGTACACATACACTATAATTGTGATATATTTATAAATTGCTTTAAATAACATAAATAAGAATTAAAAGTTATCTTTTATGTAATAACATTAAATTTATGATAGTTTCTAGAAAGGCTAAAGGTAGAAAAAATCTAAATAAACAGAGGGACACATGATTTACTCCAAAAATATAACTTTAGACATGCTTTCTGTTCTTCTAGCACTGCATTAATCCATTTAGAACAATTTTTATATGTTTTTTATATATAATATTGGGTGAATGTAAATCATAAGCTACTTTAATATTAGCATAGTGTTTAGGTATTTTGTTATATAGTTTATACTTTATTTTGTCAAATGTTAATTTCATGCAGTTTTGATCTCAAAAGTAATTAAAATAATTGAAAAATACTTCAGAATTACTTGCTTCTTTGTTTTAATCCATAAAACAATACATTTCTTCCATTCATTCTAACAATAATAAGTACTAAAAAATCTGAATGACCTCTAATCTTTGGTTGCAATCTAATAATCATAGTCTGTGATATGTAATATTGATAAGAGAAATACAACAAGTTGCAAGAAGTTTGTTATAGTTATTTTATCTTGTTGGTTAATGTTTATATTTAAAAAAATAGTACATGAAGATTTAAGATCTTTAAGTATTTCTATTACATAAAATAGACTTCCTAATTTAATATATATATATGAAAAAACAAATACAAGTTAATCACGTAACCTGCTATCACTTGTTATTTATGTCCAAAAGATGGCGCTATACCAAAACCGCCGAACAAGTGTAAGATTTGTTTTACATAAACGAAAAAAGAGTCAGAAATTAACTACCTCTTTCATTTGCTCACTCCCAGATCAGCTGATTTCAAGCTGGTTTGCTATCCTCAGTGGGAGATAGAGTATAGAAACTAGATCTAAAACACTGACTCTCAAGTGTTTATGCAAAACGTTTCTATCAGATTGCAAGCGTGAATTTTTCAGACCGGAAAAGTCTTCAAACCCAGCCTAGCAAGCTAGATATTTATATGGGTCTGATCTCAGTTCAGAATCACCATATAATCAAAGTCTCTGCAATATATATCATTGCAAGAAAACTCTAAAGGTACATTTATGAAAAAACAAATACAAGTTAATCACGTAACCTGCTATCACTGGAGTTGTTATTTATGCTCTTCCGATCTATACCAAAACCGCCGAACAAGTGTAAGATTTGTTTTACATAAACGAAAAAAGAGTTAGAAATTAACTACCTCTTTCATTTGCTCACTCCCAGATCAGCTGATTTCAAGCTGGTTTGCTATCCTCAGTGGGAGATAGAGTATAGAAACTAGATCTAAAACACTGACTCTCAAGTGTTTATGCAAAACGTTTCTATCAGATTGCAAGCGTGAATTTTTCAGACCGGAAAAGTCTTCAAACCCAGCCTAGCAAGCTAGATATTTATATGGGTCTGATCTCAGTTCAGAATCACCATATAATCAAAGTCTCTGCAATATATATCATTGCAAGAAAACTCTAAAGGTACATTTATGAAAAAACAAATACAAGTTAATCACGTAACCTGCTATCACTTGTTATTTATGTCCAAAAGATGGCGCTATACCAAAACCGCCGAACAAGTGCAAGATTTGTTTTACATAAACGAAAAAAGAGTCAGAAATTAACTACCTCTTTCATTTGCTCACTCCCAGATCAGCTGATTTCAAGCTGGTTTGCTATCCTCAGTGGGAGATAGAGTATAGAAACTAGATCTAAAACACTGACTCTCAAGTGTTTATGCAAAACGTTTCTATCAGATTGCAAGCGTGAATTTTTCAGACCGGAAAAAGTCTTCAAACCCAGCCTAGCAAGCTAGATATTTATATGGGTCTGATCTCAGTTCAGAATCACCATATAATCAAAGTCTCTGCAATATATATCATTGCAAGAAAACTCTAAAGGTACATTTATGAAAAAACAAATACAAGTTAATCACGTAACCTGCTATCACTTGTTATTTATGTCCAAAAGATGGCGCTATACCAAAACCGCCGAACAAGTGTAAGATTTGTTTTACATAAACGAAAAAAGAGTCAGAAATTAACTACCTCTTTCATTTGCTCACTCCCAGATCAGCTGATTTCAAGCTGGTTTGCTATCCTCAGTGGGAGATAGAGTATAGAAACTAGATCTAAAACACTGACTCTCAAGTGTTTATGCAAAACGTTTCTATCAGATTGCAAGCGTGAATTTTTCAGACCGGAAAAGTCTTCAAACCCAGCCTAGCAAGCTAGATATTTATATGGGTCTGATCTCAGTTCAGAATCACCATATAATCAAAGTCTCTGCAATATATATCATTGCAAGAAAACTCTAAAGGTACATTTATGAAAAAACAAATACAAGTTAATCACGTAACCTGCTATCACTTGTTATTTATGTCCAAAAGATGGCACTATACCAAAACTGCCGAACAAGTGTAAGATTTGTTTTACATAAACGAAAAAAGAGTCAGAAATTAACTACCTCTTTCATTTGCTCACTCCCAGATCAGCTGATTTCAAGCTGGTTTGCTATCCTCAGTGGGAGATAGAGTATAGAAACTAGATCTAAAACACTGACTCTCAAGTGTTTATGCAAAACGTTTCTATCAGATTGCAAGCGTGAATTTTTCAGACCGGAAAAGTCTTCAAACCCAGCCTAGCAAGCTAGATATTTATATGGGTCTGATCTCAGTTCAGAATCACCATATAATCAAAGTCTCTGCAATATATATCATTGCAAGAAAACTCTAAAGGTACATTTATGAAAAAACAAATACAAGTTAATCACGTAACCTGCTATCACTTGTTATTTATGTCCAAAAGATGGCGCTATACCAAAACCGCCGAACAAGTGTAAGATTTGTTTTACATAAACGAAAAAAGAGTTAGAAATTAACTACCTCTTTCATTTGCTCACTCCCAGATCAGCTGATTTCAAGCTGGTTTGCTATCCTCAGTGGGAGATAGAGTATAGAAACTAGATCTAAAACACTGACTCTCAAGTGTTTATGCAAAACGTTTCTATCAGATTGCAAGCGTGAATTTTTCAGACCGGAAAAGTCTTCAAACCCAGCCTAGCAAGCTAGATATTTATATGGGTCTGATCTCAGTTCAGAATCACCATATAATCAAAGTCTCTGCAATATATATCATTGCAAGAAAACTCTAAAGGTACATTTATGAAAAAACAAATACAAGTTAATCACGTAACCTGCTATCACTTGTTATTTATGTCCAAAAGATGGCGCTATACCAAAACCGCCGAACAAGTGCAAGATTTGTTTTACATAAACGAAAAAAGAGTCAGAAATTAACTACCTCTTTCATTTGCTCACTCCCAGATCAGCTGATTTCAAGCTGGTTTGCTATCCTCAGTGGGAGATAGAGTATAGAAACTAGATCTAAAACACTGACTCTCAAGTGTTTATGCAAAACGTTTCTATCAGATTGCAAGCGTGAATTTTTCAGACCGGAAAAGTCTTCAAACCCAGCCTAGCAAGCTAGATATTTATATGGGTCTGATCTCAGTTCAGAATCACCATATAATCAAAGTCTCTGCAATATATATCATTGCAAGAAAACTCTAAAGGTACATTTATGAAAAAACAAATACAAGTTAATCACGTAACCTGCTATCACTTGTTATTTATGTCCAAAAGATGGCGCTATACCAAAACCGCCGAACAAGTGTAAGATTTGTTTTACATAAACGAAAAAAGAGTCAGAAATTAACTACCTCTTTCATTTGCTCACTCCCAGATCAGCTGATTTCAAGCTGGTTTGCTATCCTCAGTGGGAGATAGAGTATAGAAACTAGATCTAAAACACTGACTCTCAAGTGTTTATGCAAAACGTTTCTATCAGATTGCAAGCGTGAATTTTTCAGACCGGAAAAGTCTTCAAACCCAGCCTAGCAAGCTAGATATTTATATGGGTCTGATCTCAGTTCAGAATCACCATATAATCAAAGTCTCTGCAATATATATCATTGCAAGAAAACTCTAAAGGTACATTTATGAAAAAACAAATACAAGTTAATCACGTAACCTGCTATCACTTGTTATTTATGTCCAAAAGATGGCACTATACCAAAACCGCCGAACAAGTGTAAGATTTGTTTTACATAAACGAAAAAAGAGTCAGAAATTAACTACCTCTTTCATTTGCTCACTCCCAGATCAGCTGATTTCAAGCTGGTTTGCTATCCTCAGTGGGAGATAGAGTATAGAAACTAGATCTAAAACACTGACTCTCAAGTGTTTATGCAAAACGTTTCTATCAGATTGCAAGCGTGAATTTTTCAGACCGGAAAAGTCTTCAAACCCAGCCTAGCAAGCTAGATATTTATATGGGTCTGATCTCAGTTCAGAATCACCATATAATCAAAGTCTCTGCAATATATATCATTGCAAGAAAACTCTAAAGGTACATTTATGAAAAAACAAATACAAGTTAATCACGTAACCTGCTATCACTTGTTATTTATGTCCAAAAGATGGCGCTATACCAAAACCGCCGAACAAGTGTAAGATTTGTTTTACATAAACGAAAAAAGAGTCAGAAATTAACTACCTCTTTCATTTGCTCACTCCCAGATCAGCTGATTTCAAGCTGGTTTGCTATCCTCAGTGGGAGATAGAGTATAGAAACTAGATCTAAAACACTGACTCTCAAGTGTTTATGAAAAACGTTTCTATCAGATTGCAAGCGTGAATTTTTCAGCCCGGAAAAGTCTTCAAACCCAGCCTAGCAAGCTAGATATTTATATGGGTCTGATCTCAGTTCAGAATCACCATATAATCAAAGTCTCTGCAATATATATCATTGCAAGAAAACTCTAAAGGTACATTTATGAAAAAACAAATACAAGTTAATCACGTAACCTGCTATCACTTGTTATTTATGTCCAAAAGATGGCGCTATACCAAAACCGCCGAACAAGTGTAAGATTTGTTTTACATAAACGAAAAAAGAGTCAGAAATTAACTACCTCTTTCATTTGCTCACTCCCCAGATCAGCTGATTTCAAGCTGGTTTGCTATCCTCAGTGGGAGATAGAGTATAGAAACTAGACTAAAACACTGACTCCTCAAGTGTTTATGCAAAACGTTTCTATCAGATTGCAAGCGTGAATTTTTCAGACCAGAAAAGTCTTCAAACCCAGCCTAGCAAGCTAGATATTTATATGGGTCTGATCTCAGTTCAAAAATAACCAAAAAATCCAATTAATATAAATAAAAAAAAAAAAAAAAAAAATTTAAATTAAAAAAAAAAAAAAAAATCAAACAAAATACCATCACTCATTTCTTATGTAAAAAAAAAAAAAAAGACAAAACCAAAAAAAAACTTAAGAAAAAGTTAAAATTTTATTTAAATAAAAATTTAAAAAAAAAATTAATGTGTTAGTTTTTGTGTTTTAATTTCTTCTCCCTCCCCGGAAAAAAGAAAAAAAACCAAAAAAAAAGGAGATGGGGGAGAAAAAAGAAAAGAAAAAAAAAAGTTAATTACTTTCTGTTTTTTTTATATAAAAAAAAATATAATCCATTGTTGGGGGGGTGTGGTAAAAGGCCCATCTTTTGGAAACATAAATAACAAGTGATAGCAGGTTACGTGATTAACTTGTATTTGTTTTTTCATAAATGTACCTTTAGAGTTTTCTTGCAATGATATATATTGCAGAGACTTTGATTATATGGTGATTCTGAACTGAGATCAGACCCATATAAATATCTAGCTTGCTAGGAGTTTATATGCCACAAGACTCTTTCCGGTCTGCACGATTCTCGACGTGTGCAATCTGATAGAAACGTTTTGCATAAACACTTGAGAGTCAGTGTTTTAGATCTAGTTTCTATACTCTATCTCCCACTGAGGATAGCAAACCAGCTTGAAATCAGCTGATCTGGGAGTGAGCAAATGAAAGAGGTAGTTAATTTCTGACTCTTTTTTCGTTTATGTAAAACAAATCTTACACTTGTTCGGCGGTTTTGGTATAGTGCCATCTTTTGGACATATATATATATATATAATACAGTGCTATGAAAATAGGATTGGCTTAATTAATTTCTGAACATAAGAAATATCAAATGACTTATCTAAAAAAATATGTATATACTAAATATTTTATTAAAATATGTGTATTGAAACAGTAAGGTCTGCTTTGCAGATCTTCGTTTCACCTTTTCTCACCTACTTCCTACCCTCATACCTTAGTTTGAACCCCAATCTATCGTAGTGTGTCTGCAATACAATTATATACCGAAAATCCCGCCTAATTTTAAACCACGAGCACAATGCTCGTATTATATATATAACTTATTCCCAAATAAAATAAAATATTATGAATTATGTATTTGTTCACATAATTTACATTTATTAAAAAGTAAGTTAAATAAGTCGTAATTGCACACACACTATGATATCCATTTTAAAACATATCAAAATTATAAATTGTTAGTTATTTTGTTTGGATCTATTTACAAATATATTACCGTCGTAATATATTTTGATTTAAAATAAAATTCATTTAGTAAATATTCGTTTAATAGATAGATTCAAATATTACAATTTAAAATAAAATAATTTTCGTTTTATTTAATAAAAATCATCCCAAATATTTGTGTTAAAATAAATGAGGGACAATAGTTTAATTATATAAGTTTATCTAAAAACAGCAGCTGTCCACTTAAGTTTTCTTTAATTAGTAGCAGTAATTTTAATTAAATCTAGTTTGTAATTCGAATGTCGATGGGGAAGTTAACAAAAGAAATTAATTAATGTTGAATTCCTTTAGACATTCGGATAGATTTACTTACAGCAGATAAGTCCAATAATTTTGTACACTCCAGGGCAAGTCTATTGTTAAATTTTACTATAAAAAGGATGTTTTTCTTTTGTTCTCCATTCTAAGCTTTTAAAGAATTCTGAGTTGTCTAAAGGTTTCTGAGTTGTTCTAAGATTCTAATAATTTGCTAACCTTGACATGTCCGAGTAGAGGCATTAAGATGGCTATGCCCCCTCAGAATAGCCAGCCGCTGCTCCATACCATCTGAAGTTATCACACGGACCCCGGAACTGCTGCTGCCACTGCCAAAATATGAACATTCCAGATTTTGCTGTTGAATTATAAAACCTGCCGAACATCTACCTGCAAATGCATTTCCAGAGGTAAACCAAATTAACCCAAGAGCTCTTGTGATTCCTAACTAACATGCTATAGCTATTTAACATTGTTTTCTTATATTTCACAATTTCATTATGTATTTCTTTCATGTATTTAAATATACTCAACATTTTGCTCTATCCTTGGGTTAATATTTTCTATTTATAAAGCTTTCTTTTATTTTATTATGATAATGTGTCAGAATCGTCTTTGACCGAGTGAACTATTCCCTTATTGAAAGTAAGACGCCGCTATTAAGGCATATTTTAAATTTATAATTTTCCAATTTTACTATCTTGCAAATCACTCATTCGAGGGCGATTCTTTTCTTTAATGTAATATAATCACATAGTTTAAAATATACATGCTATTGATTTTAATCTACCATGAGAGTATTGCGAGGTCAATGATTTAAATGTGTCCCCAAATACATGATTGCGTATATAAATCTATACTTACTTTTCAAACCCGCAAGCATGCATTTTCCTATTTTAATTACCGTGTTCTACTTTAATTATAAAGTTCATCATTGACGTCGAGAATGTGCGGACCCTTTTAAATGAATTTCGGGGAATTTGATTGGTATTTCTCTTAATCCAAGTAAAACCCATTTAGTATGTTTTTATATATACTAGTCTCATATTGCTGGTACATGAATTGGTTGTTGAGACTGCTTTGTTTTATTTTTCCAAGGATTCTTTACACGGCTAAGGCCGTTCTCTCCATGCTTGCGGTTTCCAGTCAGAGGGTGTCCCAAATGACACCCCTGGGAATTAAACGCAATCATCACACAGTCGCTAAGTTTCAGCTGTTCGTCAAAATACTTTCCTACGGGTTAGCGGTGAGATGCCCTCCGTAATTATTCCGAATCTTCAATATTGTTTCATTTTATATTTATTTTACAAAGCATCCGTGACTTAAACGAGTCACACCCTCCAACTTTATAAATTCACTATCAGCAATACTGACCTCCCAATACAAATCTATTATTATTATTCTCAAATAAGTGCTTTGATCCCATTCCCACATTTGCTTAGTAAGCTTTAGTCCGTACTATTCTCGAAATCAATAAATATTTTAGAACATTTAATTTCAAATATTGTCTTAAACTTGTCTATTTACTCAAAGCACCTCGCACATGTTCCTATCTTGTCAAGCACATTATCGTACGCTATTAGCCCAAGGAATAGAATATATCACTCTGTTTTAAGACCTTTTGTCATTACTGAAATATAAATGCCAACAATTATTTAATACGCATCCCTGTCTCATCTAAGCAGACAGTGGTGTTATATATATATTTATATAAATAAATTGTGTGAAATTATTTAAAACTAAATTTTATCTCTTATTTTATTTGATTCCTATCACTGTCTCGGTCTATATATATATATATTTTTTCTGCATTTCTTTTATAAATCCATAGACGTTAATTAGCCACCCAAACTTATCTTAGTATAGAGTCTTTTGTTTCTCCCTGACCACCAGGCACTGGTAAAAGGTTATACTAGTTGTAGCATCAGATGCGTTATCACATAGGTGGCGCTGTGAAATTTGGACTTTAGATTCGAACTTAGTATATCTAGAAGGCAAACCCTCCTAGAATGTTCAGTTTAGTGCCTGGGGTTTGAATTATGCTGTGTGTTAGCGAGATAGACAATTCTGACCGTTACATAGTAAAATTTTCTTTCCGGGTCCATGGCTTGCCCAATCGTGGAGCCTCGAATATTTAAACACCCACATCCCTGTAGATCTTAATTATATAAACACCCACATCTCTGTAGCTTAATTTTAGCATTTTGTTTTCATATTTAATCACTCAAATCCTTTATATTTTGATATATAATATTTTTCAAACTCTATATTATCTATTTGTGTGTATATTTCATATATTTTGTTTGACGCGGGCATTCAATTACTTATCCTATATAATCAGAACTTGTCCAAACATGCTATAGTGTGATACGAGCCATCTGTATTATCTGTATTTATTGTTTCACTTATTGTCCCAAGTGAATATTGTGACAATTATAAATATTTCAAATATTGTATTTTCTATCAAAATAAAGTTTTATCGGCTCAATGCGCAAGATAGCATAATAATAATTTTGTACGGTAATGACCTAGATATGTAATAGGCTATTGTATGGAATTCAGAAATGTAAAAATAAAATGTTGTAATCAAAAAAAAAAAAAAATGCGAATGTTTTAACGAGTGCCCGTAGTTAAATGGAATAATTTAAAATTAATTCTGGGAAGCTAACAGTCTATGGATATTTTTAACTGGTGACATGGCGCCCAAGAGTAATTTCACTAAATGGAGTTACTTCTAAAATAAATTATCACCAGGCTCAATTCTTTTGTATGAAATTTGTTTTTATTTAACGTGTGTAAATTTTTCTTAGACCAAATAATGAGACGTGAATCGGATCAATAATTATGTAAATAAATATATATGTTTGCAAATCTTAAATAAGAGGGAACGAAATAATTATACCCGGATCTAGCGAATGTTAACATATATAAATAAAATTTGCTTGAGTTTAAAAATATATATGTTAGTGAAATATTTTGACAGATAGAATTTAAAATATTTTTATGTACGGGCAGTAGAATATATGTATGTGGCAGCAGAGCTAAACAAGAAATTTTTACAGTAATAAAAGGGTAGTAGTGGGGGGTTTTAAGTGATAAATATAAAAGCAGCAATTAGGCCAACAGAACCGAGAGGGAGATAGCCTATTAGCCATTAATAAAATTGTAATTGAACGTAATAATCGCAGAGAATTAAACAAGGAAAAATAATAAGAGTATTTTTTTTACCGTATTAGTTTTAATAAGCTCAACGTAAAACAGTTTAAACATTTTCTTTATCAGTGCTATACATTGTGTTTAAGAGTTTTTAGGATATATTAATATAGTTAGCAATAAAATAAAAGGAAAAAATCGTCATCGATCATGGTAACATCCAAGGCCATGAGAAATACGGATACTAATGAGATCCAATTCCGGAATCTTATAGAGATGTGGGAGCAAAGTGAAGAAAGAGTGAGACGATGGGAAGAAGAGCAAATTCGCAGGAGAGCTGAGGAATGTAAAGAGTTGGCCAAACTCATCCACGAATTGGCACAAGTGAGAGAGGGACAGGAAGCCCTCCGACTTGCATTTGAAAAATGCTGCATGAAAAATGATAAAAGGGTCATTGAACCAAGAAAAGATGAAACAGACCTGAACTCGGTAGGGTCATTAACAGATGAATCCCTGAACCAGAAATTAGAGTCCAATGATTCGGCAAATGAAAAAAATGAACCACCAGACATAGGACATCCAACCCACCTAACCAAGCTTATCAATATTAAAATATTTCATGAAATAAAAAAATGTCCCAAACTATATTTAGACAGGATATTCCCAGCAAATGATATACGAGACCTAGGGCCTCAAACCCAGCTTACCACCAATATCGAAGTATTAAAAAAAAACAAGGGAAATATCCCACCTGATATAGCAAAAATATATCAACCGCATGAAGTAAAGGAAGTGGCCGAATTCTTAACCAGTCTGGATTTCAGTCTCTGGGCTAAAGAACCGCCAGACAAGGTAAAGAGACCTGATAATCGGAGACTGCACTTATTAAAATATAAAGGCATGTATTACCCACCAGACCCAGGATTATAGTAGTTTTTTTTTTAAACAAAAAAATAAAATAAAAATGGACACATCACAGGGTAATATAAAAAGGAGATCGGATATAAACAGTGTTAAACTATTAGTTTTTTAAATAAAATTTGGTTGAAGGGGGGGGGGAATAATAGAAAATGTTCGCTAGATGGTAGATTTATTAATATGATCCGGGTATATAATTCAGTTTCGTTTCTTCATTATATTTATATCCTGTACATTATGGGTTATCTTGAAAATTTTTTTTATGCAGGCTTTATAGGTGGACACTTGTAAGATCTTTTTTTTAACAATTTTTTTTTGTTCTGTCACTAAGGGAATGTGAAACAGTAAGGTCTGCTTTGCAGATCTTCGTTTCACCTTTTCTCACCTACTTCCTACCCTCATACCTTAGTTTGAACCCCAATCTATCATAGTGTGTCTGCAATACACTTATATACCGAAAATCCCGCCTAATTTTAAACCATGAGCACAATGTTCGTATTATATATATAACTTATTCCCAAATAAAATAAAATATTATGAATTATATATTTGTTCACATAATTTACATTTATTAAAAAGTAAGTTATATAAGTCGTAATTGCACACACACTATGATATCCATTTTGAAACATATCAAAATCATAAATTGTTAGTTATTTTGTTTGGATCTATTTACAAATATATTACCGTCATAATATATTTTGATTTAAAATAAAATTCATTTAGTAAATATTCGTTTAGTAGATAGATTCAAATATTACAAATTAAAATAAAATAATTTTCGTTTTATTTAATAAAAATCATCCCAAATATTTCTGTTAAAATAAATGAGGGCAATAGTTTAATTATATAAGTTTATCTAAAAACAGCAGTTGTCCACTTAAGTTTTCTTTAATTAGTAGCAATAATTTTAATTAAATCTAGTTTGTAATTCGAATGTCGATGGGGAAGTTAACAAAAGAAATTAATTAATGTTGAATTCCTTTAGACATTCGGATAGATTTAATTACAGCAGATAAGTCCAATAATTTTGTACACTCCAGGGCAAGTCTATTGTTAAATTTTACTATAAAAAGGATGTTTTTCTTTTGTTCTCCATTCTAAGCTTTTAAAGAATTCTGAGTTGTCTAAAGGTTTCTGAGTTGTTCTAAGATTCTAATAATTTGCTAACCTTGACATGTCCGAGTAGAGGTGTTAAGATGGCTATGTCCCCTCGGAATAGCCAGCCGCTGCTCCATACCATCTGCAGTTATCACACGGACCCCGGAACTGCTGCTGCTGCTGCCAAAATATGAACATTTCAGATTTTGCTGCTGAATTATAAAACCTGCCGAACATCTACCTGCAAATGCATTTCCAGAGGTAACCCAAATTAACCCAAGAGCTCTTGTGATTTTTAACTAACATTCTATAGCTATTTAACATTGTTTTCTTATATTTCACAACTTCATTATGTATTTCTTTCATGTATTTAAATATACTCAACATTTTGCTCTATCCTTGGGTTAATATTTTCTATTTATAAAGCTTTATTTTATTTTATTATGATAATGTGTCAGAATCATATTTGACTGAGTGAACTATTCCCTCTATTGAAAGTAAGACGCCGCTATTAGGGCATATTTTAAATTTATAATTTTCCAATTTTACTATCTTGCAAATCACTCGTTCAAGGGCGATTCTTTTCTTTAATGTAATATAATCACATAGTTTAAAATCTACATGCTATTGATTTTAATCTAATATAAGAGTATGTGCGAAGTCAATGATTCAAATGTGTCCCCAAATGCATGATTGCGTATATAAATCTATACTTACTTTTCAAACCCACAAGCATGCATTTTCCTATTTTAATTACCGTGTTCTACTTTCATTATAAAGTTCATCATTGACGTCGAGAATGTGCGGACCCTTTTAAATGAATTTCAGGGAATTTGATTGGGCATTTCTCTTAATCCGAGTAAAACCCATTTAGTATGTTTTTATATACATTAGTCTCGTATTACTGGTACATGAATTGGTTGTTGAGACCGCTTTGTTTTATTTTTCCAAGGATTCTTTACACGGCTAAGGCCGTTCTCTCCATGCTTGCGGTTTCCAGGCAGAGGGTGTCCCAAATGACACCCCTGGGAATTAAACGCAATCGTCACACAGTCGCTAAGTTTCGGCTGTTCGTCAATATACTTTTCTATGGGTTAGCGGCGAGATGCCCTCTGTAATTATTCCGGATCTTCAATATTGTTTCATTTTATATTTATTTTACAAAGCATCCGTGACTTAAACGAGTCACACCCTCCAACTTTATAAATTCACTATCAGCAATACTGGCCTCCCAATACAAATCTATTATTATTATTCTCAAATAAATACTTTGATCCCATTCCCATGTTTGCTTAGTAAGCTTTAGTCCGTACTATTTTCGAAATCAATAAATATTTTAGAACATTTAATTTCAAATATTGTCTTAAACTTGTCTATTTACTCAAAGCACCTCACACATGTTCCTATCTTGTCAAGCACATTATCATAACGCTATTAGCCTGAGGAATAGAATATATCACTCTGTTTTAAAACCTTTTGTCATTACTGAAATATAAATGCCAACAATTATTTAATACGCGTCCGTCTCATATAAGCAGACAGTGGTGTTATATATATATTTATATAAATAAATTGTGTGAAATTATTTAAAACTAAATTTTATCTCTTATTTTATTTGATTCCTATCACTGTCTCGGTCTATATATATATATATATTTTCTGCATTTCTTTTATAAATCCATAGACGTTAATTAGCCACCCAAACTTATCTTAGTATAGAGTCTTTTGTTTCTCCCTGACCACCAGGCACCGGTAAAAGGTTATACTAGTTGTAGCATCAGATGCGTTATCATGTAGGTGGTGCTGTGAAATTTGGACTTTAGATTCGAACTTAGTATATCTAGAAAGCAACCCCTCCTAGAATGTTCAGTTTAGTGCCTGGGGTTTGAATTATGCAGTGTGTTAACGAGATAGACAATTCTGA